>PVKM010036923.1:0-14644 GCA_004027735.1 Carollia perspicillata | reverse complement strand
GGGCAGGAAATCAATTAACTAGTCAACAGGTGATAGTCTGAAGCTGGGAAGCCAGCAGGGAGCCATCAGGGGCTGATGAAAAGTGCCAGCTTCAGTTTCTATCTATATTTTTAAATTTCTACTGCACCACATGCATTTTACAAGATCATCAATATCCTAATTCCAAAAAAACACTACAAAAGACACTACGAAAAAAGAAAATTATAGGCCAGTATCACTGGTGATCATGGATGCTAAAATCCTCAACGAAACATTAACAAACTGTTGGGAACCGCTCTGCCTGGTTTCAGGAGCTGTAAACCCCCCATGGCTAAGGCTGAGTGAGTGACCTTCGTACTATGAGCCACTAAGGAGACAAAGCTTATCTCACTGGCAGGAGTGCTGCTTCTGCTTCATCATCTCTGGCCCCCCGTGAATGGCCAGTTAGTCAATGACGGGTAAGACCCCTCAGAAGGGGGGGCAACCTAAGCCAGACACGATCACTTGGGAGGCCCTCAAAGAAGGACTTGGGGGGCTGCAGCAAAGAGCAGGTGATGGACCCTCACTCCCTAGCTATTCTGACACAGCCTGAGTCTTCATTCTGTTTGCAAGAAGTCTCCTAATCTCTTAGTTGCCTTACTTCCCCTGCCTGACTTAAGCCTGAGACAATGCCTTCAGCCTGAGACAATGCTGGTGGTGGGTACCACCCTGTGCTTGAAAGGGCGGGTTCCCTAGGGTAATCAGACCTAAGAAAGAATATGTAAAATCCTGTGAAACCTGCTTTGTTTAGAATGCTCTCAATTAAATAAGGGTCCAAGCAAGAAGTGAGTTTGTTCCTCAAAGTTTTATGGCTCTTTAGCTATCTGACCCTGACTCAAAATAGGCCCTCCGAGTTCTTTGTTATCTATTGTTTGACCCTTACTGCCTGACACTGATTGATGAGCTTTACCTGTATCCCTGTGTGTTACAGAGCCTAATTAATAAATACCACTGAGGTAAGGACTCCTGGCCCTTCTCCTTTGAGAGATTGACCGCCTTTCCTCCCCATGCAAACCATGTCTTGGTAGCATTATTTTCATCAGTGGCGGACAGGGGGGCTCTGTGGGCGGAGCCCCCCTCCCCCACAGCAAACCAGATCCAGCAATATATTGAAAAGATCATGCGCCATGATCAAGTGAGATTTATTCCAGGGATGCAAGGATTGATAAACATGATACACCACATAAAATGAAGGATAAAAATCATATGATTATATCAATAGATGCATAAAAAGCATTTGATAAATCCAGCACCCATTTATGATAAAAACTCTCAGCAAATGGGAACAGAGGGAACACACTTCAACATAATAAAGACCACGTATGACAAACCCAAAGCCAACATCATACTCAACAGGCAAAAACTAAAGTCACTTCCCTTATACCAGGAACAAGACAGAGACGTCCGCTTTCATCACTCTTATTCAACACAGTACTGGAAGTCCTTGCCACAGTAATTAGACAACAAAGAAGTAAAAGGCATCCAAACTGAAAAGAAAGAAGTAAAACTGTCATTATTTGTAGATGACATGATATGGTATATAGAAAATCCTAAAGACTCCACTTAAAATCTACTAGAACTGATAGATAAATTCAGTAAAGTAGCAGGATATAAAGCTAATATTCAGAAATCAGTGGCATATTTATATATCAATAATGAACTATCAGAAAGAGAAATTAAGAAAACAATCCCATTTACAATTGCAACAAGAAAAATAAGGTACCTAGGAATAAATTTAAGCATGGAGGTAAAAAACCTGTACTTGGAAAATTAAAGGATACTGAAGAAATTACAAAAGATGCAAATAAGTGTAAGTATATATCATGTACATGGATAGGAAGAATTAACGTCATTAAAATATCCATGCTACCCAAAGCCATCTATACATTCAATGCAATATCTATTAAAATACCAATGGTATATCTTACAGAACTAGAACAAATATTCCAAAAACTTGTACGGAACCATGAAAGAACCCAAATAGCCTCAGCAATCTTGAAAAAGAACAAAGTTGGAGGTATCACACTACCTATACTATACCCATATCAAACTATACTACAAGGCCACTGTAATCAAAACAGCAGGGTACTGGCATAAAAACAGACATATAAATTAATGGAACAAAATAGAGAGCCCAGAAATAAACCCAAGTCTCTATGGTCAATTAATATTGACAGAGGAGTCAGGAACATATAATGGGATAAAGACAGTCTATTCTATAAACGGTGTTAGGAAAATTGTACAGATACAAGTAAAAGACAAAACTAGATCACCTCCTTACACCATACACAACAATAAACTAAAAATGTATTAAAGACTTAAATGTAAGTTACAAAACCAAAAAAAAAAAAAATCCTTGAAGAAAACCTAGGCAGTGAAATCTTGGACATTTCTTGCATAAATATTTTTTCTGATATATCTCCTCAGGCAAGGGAAACAAAAAAAAAATAAACAAATGGGGCTACATCCAACTTAAAAGCTTTTGCACAGCAAAGGAAACTATCAACAAAATGAAAACAACTCACTTAATGGGAGAACATAGTCACCAATGCTGCATCTGATAAGGGTTTAATATCCAAAATATATAAAGAACTTACACAACTCAACACCAGGAAGATGAACAATTCAATGTAAAAATGGGCAAGGGACCTGAATAGACACTTCTCTAAAGAGGACATACTGATAGCCAATAAACATGAAAGAATGCTCAATATCACTAATCACCAAAGAAATGAAAATTAAAACCACAATGAGATACAACCTCACATCTGCCAGAATGGCTATCATCAATAAATGAACAAAAAATGAGTGTTGGTGAGGATGGAAAGAAAAGGCCCACTCATGCACTGTGGGAATGCAGATTGGAGCAGCCACTGTGGAAAACAGTATGTTTTCCTCAAAAACTTAAAGCTGAGCCTATCTTATGACCCACTGATTCCACTTCTGGAAATATATCCAAAGACATGCAAAACATTAATTTGAAAGAATATCCGCACCCCTTTGTGCATTGCAGCATTATTTACACGAGCCAAGATTTGGAAGCAGCCCAAGTGCTCATCAGTGTAGATGAGTGGATAAATGAGCTGTGGTACAAGAAGAAAGAAAGAAAAAAGAAAGAGAGAGAGAGAGAGAGGAGAAAGAGGAAGGAAGGGAGAAACAAGGAAGGAAGGGAAAAAAGAGACTATTAAAAATATATATAACTAAATGCAACTTCTGGATCATGTTTAGATCCAGATTCAATTAAACAAACTGTTTAAAAAAAAAATAGCTGTGGTGCATTTACACAATGGAATACTAATTGGTTGTTAAAAAAAGAAGGATCTCTTACCTTTTGCAACAGCATGGATGGGCCTGAAGATTATTTTGCTAAGTGAAATAAGCCAGTCAGAGAAAGACAAATACCATATGATTTCACTTACACGTGGAATCTAAGGAACAAAACAAACTAACAAGCAAAATAGAAACAGACTCAGAGATACAAAGAAGAGATTGACAGTAGTCAGAAGGGAAGGGAGTTGGGGGCTGGGTGGAAAAGGTAAAGGGATTAAGGGGAAAAAAAAGCAGAGGCCAGCAACTGTAAATAAGTGATTGCCAGAGGGGAATGCAGGTGGGAGGAGGTGGGAGAGGACAAAGGGGAGATGAGCGGTGGCTGAAGGAGAATTTACTTTGGATAGTGAGTGCACAATGCAGTGTGCAGATGGTGTGTTAGGGAGTTGTACACTTGAAACCTGGATGGTTTTATTCGCCTACGTTACCCCATGAATTCAATGAAAAAGTATGTATAGTTCATGAAACTGTCACTGGCCTATGATAATATCAATACAAATATTGAGAGTAAACACTCAAAAATGTGTATAACAATTTCATAGAATAATGTTATATCTATCACAGCAAAAATAAAAAGTTTGAGCGTGGTGCTTGGTATACCTTTATTTTATTTTTCTATTAAACATTTAACATTTTCTTGAAACTTTATTATTTCATTTCTCTTCTTTTTATCATATGTTCAGAAAACTCAGTGTACAATACAGGGTGGGGTAAACGTAGGTTTACAGTTGCTCATATAGAAAATAACAAAGGAATAAAAAATAAAGGAATAAACTGTGTTTTGAACATACTCACAGCTGTAAACCGACGTTTGCCCCACCCTGTAGATGGGAAACTTTGAAAACTGGCCCTTCGTTGCAGACAGACTGGAAAGCATTGGTTCCCCGTCGGTCTCCTCGTGCCGGCTTCTAGACATTCTCATACCCAAAATGTACACTTGTGCAGAAAAAGGTTAACAATGGTTTTTGTGAAACTATGTTAATATTGAACAAAAAGTGGTTAATTACCTGGAAAAACTATCATGACCTATATAGGAAAAAAATAAAGCAGACTACAGAAGAGAACATAAAAGTGCAATGTAACCCATGAGTCTGCAAAATGGATTCCTGGGTGGCAGAATACAGACAGTTTATCTCTGAGAGGTGCCTAACGTAGAGTCCCAGGTTAAAATCTGAGGAATAAATGTTGGAACTATAGGATTCTTTATTGTTCTTTCAGCTTAACTGTATTTTCTACAATGAACATGTAATATTCTGAAGTGTAAAAATTTAATGAATGGGGGAAAATGGAGACAACTGTACTTGAACAATGATAAAAAATGTGGAAAAAATTTAAAATTAAAAAATTAATGAATAGTATCAGCTCTTTATTTTTGAAAGGAAGAATGAGGACTATGTTTTGTTCTTTGCCTGTATGGCTCCATTCAGTTTACGTTGTAAGATAATCATTAACTTTTCCATAAAGGGAAGGAATAACACCTGTTTAAAAATCAAGTTTCAGTTGTTTTAATTCAACAGAATATTTTCATATATTTTACAAATAAAATTTCTGCAAAATTTGCAGCTGAACCTCCACTTCTGGATCATAAATGCTGTTCACTGTACACAGGAAAATTCTAAATAATTAAGTAGCATTGAATCATGAAAACAATAGAGAGTCTGTACTTATGAGCGACAATGCTATCAGTCAAATTGCCGTAATAACTAACATTTTACTGTGGGCTGTGTGCAAATGATTGGAACATAACATTTATGTTTGAAATAAAACTCTTCAATTGTTTTCTTCTGAAAAAAAAAATAAAAAGGCTGGGGAAAGAAAACATCTAATTTTAATGTAACACTAAATCCAAAGGCAGTACAGCTGTTTGGTTGTGGTTGTTTTGCTCAGCTGTTTTATTCTGAGAAAAGCACAGCTGCCTTTTGATGTCTGTTATTCAAGACTGTTTTTTCGGGGAGTTAAATGGATGAGAGCTCATAGCCCACTGGTGGGTTCAGCTTCCTCTCTTGCTACAGGGCCATTTCTTGGTGTGGTTCTTTATGTTTCAACACTGGCCTAGTGCAAGTTCCTTCCCTTGTACCTTGCCTTTCCCTCCAGAATTCTGCTCCCGAGAGCAGCACTGTTGGTGGAAGGGTAAATTAGTGTTTGTTTGTTTGTTTGTTTGTTTGTTTGTTTGTTTGTTTTTAGGGACAATTTTTGAGAAGCTAGTCAGATTTAAAATGATATCTGGATAATTTTAAGAGATGATTAATTTCGAGGTAAAAAATGTTGGAGTTATGTTTTTTTAGTAATCTTGAAGGGCTGCATACTGAAATAGTTACAGATGAAATGATACTATTTCTGAGATGTGCTTAAAACAATCAAGGGGATTCTTCCCTCAAAGGGAGGAAGACAGGGGACAAGGAGGGAGTACAGGTAAACTAAGGTTGGCCGTGAGTTGATAAAATTGTGAAAACCAGACCAAGGGTAAGGGAGCGTTCATTTCACTGTGCTCTGTACTTTTATGTTTATTGGAAGATTTCCATACCTTTTTATTATGCGATAAGTTAAAACTTCAGAAATATAAGCATTAAACTCAATAACCCCTCAGTCCCACATCTAGTCATCTGTCCCACCAGCAACACTGGTCCTTGTGCACACAATTATGTGGAAAGATGTTTCCTTCGACATTGTCTGGAGTAACAAATAATTGGAAACTGCATTCATGTGCAACAATGGGAACGTTTAAAATTAACTGTAATTCATCCCACTGTCTATTTTTATGCCCCCTTCCCCCAACGGAGAGTTCTTTAATACAGGGTCCTGTTAATAGAAGAAGATGCTGCAGACAAGGACCCTAAAATGACATTGCCAGGAGGAAATCCTGAACTGAATGGCCGTCTGGCAGTTCCCTGCGTGAGCACCTCTCAGCTCGATGCTAAGCCCCTCAAAGAGGAGTCAATTATCTGCTTGGAAATCGTATGAATAGCTATGCCAACAATCCTGATGACTCAGAGCGAGAGAGTGCTGACAAACACACGGTGACGTCACCGTTTCCTGCCTCAGGAAGCCCCTTAGAGGAGGAGGCTGCCAGGACTGCGCAGGTAGACAAGATCAAAAAGGCCGGGAACATCCCCCACTTTCCCGTTATTCTTGCCTCCCTTCAGATATAATCTCAAGGAAGGTACTTGTCATTCTGCTCCTACAGTGCCTTGCATTATTCGGCTTGGATGGAGGGTTTTCAAGGTGGTGGACAAGGCACTTCCTTGAGGCCCGCCCAAGCTTGGGGGTCGGCTCTGCGCTCGGCGGCTTTGATCCTCCACTGCTTTTCCAAGACGCAGTCAGGGTCTGCGCTTGTCCCTACGCACCGTAATCCACTCACCGCCTTCTCCGGGCTCGCCTGCTGCTCTGCTCTCAGCAGGCGCAGGAATGCTGCACCCTGGGCAGGAGTCCCCTAAGCGAGGCTGGGAAGAGGACCCCTGGAAGAGCTGAAAGTCAACCTCGTGTCCGGTTTCCCTAATTCCTGGACGCTGATCGGCTACCCTGTGCTTAGAGTGAGTCTCCTCCAGACAGGCATGCTACCCTGGAGTCTAGATGTTGAGGGCAGAGCACCGGCCCCTGTGTCTTACCAGCTATGTGTCCATGGGGACAAGTCCAGTAACCTTCCTGAGCGTTGTTTTCCTCGTGTACAAAACTGGTATATTAATATGCGCGTTACAGGTTCATAGTAAGGTAGAGAATGTGTGTTCGAAGACCTAGGGCAGTACCCTGGCGCATAGTACTTGTTGGTACTGACGAACTGCCTGGTTTTCAACGCGCTCCTTGGCTCCGACCACCAAACTTAACAATATTGTGTCTGATCACCTGGCCCCAGATCCACTTTGGCTGACACCTTCTGAAAAGTGGCCTCTTCCTGTTTGAACAGTTCTCAGTGTTCCTGGTCAGTTTATTGCCTTAGCTTCGATTCCCTATTGCCTATAATCGTGGCATGATGGCTACGCCACACTAATAGAGATGTAGCTATGGAAAGCAAACATTTGATTTTCAGAAAGAAGAAACAGTATCACTTTGCTCTTTGTTAGTCTCCTTCCAGGGAGACCTTCCTTTAGCTCCTGCTGGGCACTGACCCACACATGTCTACCCAGGGAATAAGCTCCCTGCCAAGGCATAGTCGTCACCAGCCAGGATCAGATTATTCCTAACAGCTACATCCAAAATTTCCCTTCAGAACAAGGGGCAGGTCCTAGATTTACATCTGTGTATCCAAAAGGGCCATCCAGCGGGAGTCTATGCAAAAAAAGGGAACGATCAGCTCCAGAAATGAACTTAGAAAAAAGTTTCCTTGTAACTTGTTGGTCTGATAATATTGATGTAGTAGTTGATATGGTAGGATTTAGGGCCACCATTTTACTATTTGTGTTTTGTTTGTCCTCACTGGTTTTTTTGTTTGTTTGTTTGTTCCTTCGTTTCTACTTTCCTGCCTTCTATTTATTTATTTATTTTTTGGGGGGGTAAAAATTAGCCTAGGCTGGGTGGCTCAGTTGATTGGAGTATTGTCCTGTACACCAAAAGTTTGCAGGTTCGATCCCCAGTCGGAGCACATGCCTAGGTTATGGGTTCAGTCCCCAATTGGTCCATGTAAATATGTGAGGCGCATATGTGAGGCAACCCAGCAGTGTTTCTCACATGGATGCTTCTCTCTCTCCGCCTCTCCCTCTCTCTCTCTACCTCCCCCACTTCCTCTCTTGCTAAAGTCAATAACTATATATACACACATATATGAGGAGATAAATATAGAGAGAGATATAGGTATATCTATATAGGTATATCTATATATATCTTCCCTCAGGTGAGAATTTTTTAAAAAGGTTTAGAACTCTATTTTAACTTACCTACCAGTTTTTCAACTGTATCTCTATTTTCTTGCTGGTCACTCTAGGGATTAAAGTATACATCTTTAACTTTTTCATTCTAGGGTTAACATTGAACTGCTTCATGTAAAATGCAGAAACCCTGCAATAACATAAGGCCATTTACCACCTCCCTGCTTCATGTCATAATTGTCAAATATATTACATCCATGTTATAAGTCCTATAAGACAATGCGATCGTTTTTGCTTTAAACACATGAAATTTAAAGAAATTAGCAGAGCAAAAATTACATTTGCAAAATATCTCTAATTTTCTTGAAGGAAAATCTTTTTAGTAAATTGACTAGAAGATCTAAGCACTTCATATCTAATGTAATATTCAGTTCCTTCTTATTTTCCCAAGAAACTGGCTTTATTTTTCATTTTTTAGACCTAGCTTATCTGAAGCTGTTCCAAGATAATAAGCCATTTAAAAAACATAGCATTAAACAGAATCTCTCCATTTGTTTTACTTCTGGACAAAACATCACCATTGCCACTAATTCCATAAAAATCACATTGTCAAGGCAAGAAACAACACATCACTCGACAAATAAATACCACACATTCTGATGGATAAGGGAGACAGTCTTTGAAGTTCTGTTGGCCCTTTCAATTTTGTAATAATCTGCTCATTTGGTTTATATTTTTACAAGGGCCAAAACAGCATTCAGGACATCTAGATTCTATCTCCAAAGATGCTACAGTTACAAATGCAGATAATTACAACTTCTATTTCTATTTCTGTAAAATGTATGTGGGGGATCGTGTTGGGGAGCTAGTGACCACCCTGAGCCCCTATTACAGTGATGACAAGGGTAATCTGGGACTGAAATCCTATAAAGCCTCTGGTTCTCTGCCTTCTCACACAAGGCTCGGGAAAGGCGAACCCAGAGGCTGCTGAGGCACTCCTGGCCAATTCACCTGGAGACGTGGGAGTGCAAGAGTAGTGGAACCGCGAGGCAACTAAAATTCAATGAAGAAAGGCTAACGTTTTCAACAAAACTTCCATTTGCAAAGCCTTTTGTATTAGAAAATTACTGCGTTTGTTTTAGTTTTTTTGGTTTGTGTCATTTTGAAGAGAGAAAGGAGGAACAACTGTATCTGAAAAAAACAAAGAAATTATGTTCTGGCAAAGAAGTGCATGTGGATCTTCGTTGTTGTCATCCTCAAACAAGTGTCCTGAGGGGAGGACTCGATGGCATGTCCCCTCACTTCCCACAGCCCTTAGACAATAAAACAAAGACAGATGAATATATTCCCCCACCAAGAATTTACAGTATTAGTCATCATGCCTCTATTTTTGTGAAGTCATTTCTTTATTTTAAACCTTAAGTTTTGAGCAGTGTTTTTAAATAAAAGGAATTTTTTTCCCCAATACAAATGAGCATGCCTTTCTTAAAAGCAAAGTTTCCTACCCCTTCTACCAGATGGAAAATTAGCAATACATATCGTGTTTTCATTTGCGTCTCTGCAGGTAGATATAGGACAAGATGCTAATCAATTCACAGTGGTACAGTGATGATGAACTATTGATTATTTTCAGAGTCGTGACTTCTTAGATAAAATTTCCTGTGTAAACACAAAGTGTATTATTTTCCCTGCTCATTTTAGGGACAAAAAGATATAAATATCACTATATATATTTATCTTTGTATCTTTCAAGCAAAAAATAAATTGATGTACTTAGCAAAGGATGTTCATTAAAGTCCGAAAGATTTCAAAAGTGGCTTTGAATCCTACTAGGCAGATCCCAGTATACCTATTTTTTAGCAGAGTAGAACTATCAAATATTGCAATTTGTAATGTTGCCATTGTCAATACTGTCAAATATTGTAATTTATAATATTCAAACTTTAAAATGCTCTTATACTGATTTGAAGATATTTTTACTGTAACACAAATAGCTTTTTAATAATTTCTGCCGAGAACTCACGATTAGTGTTTTTATTTTTTTAATCAGATTAGATCACTCTAACTTCCTTTGTCTAAAATCCCTAAGATTTCTTCCATCTTTAGGAGGTATTTTTATATGTTTCTTTGTTTAGTCAGCACATACTTATGGAGCATTTACTATGTGCCAAACCCAAAATTTTGAAACAGAGGAAAATGATTCTTTATCTGTGCCTTTTTAAAAAGGTATCTTATACATTTCTGTACTTTATAAACCATGGACCCAAAACAGCAGGCCCCGGAATACAGTTGCTTTGTTCAATACTGTGTTGTTATAACATTGGTAGGGAAAAAAATTGATTCCCAGGTCCAAAGCCCCTGTCCGTGTGGCATCTACACATCCCCCGTGTCTGCGTGGTTTTTCTCCGGGTCCTTCGGTTCCTCCCACATCCCAAAGACGTGCACGTGGGGTGAATGAGTGTGTCTACTTGTCCCAGTCCGAGTGAATGGGAGGGTGGGTGTGATGCGCCCTGAGGTGGGAGGGCGTCCTGTCCACGCTGGGTGTCCACCTTGCACCCTGAGAGGCCGGAATAGGCTTCTGCCACTTGTGACACTGAACCGGAATAAGTGAGTTGGAAAATAAACCTTACTTGTTTTTATTCGCCTTTCTTTAATATCAGCACATTTATGGAGCATTGACTAGCTCACATTTATTTCGTTATTTCTTACTAGAAGTGTTCGGAGTCTTTCTTTAGAAGTTTGGTGATGTTTTGGGGACCAGAAAACTGCTGTAGGAACTTCACTCTCGTTTATATCAATTACCCTAGGGTAAAACGGGTTTCGCTATACCTCATGCTGCATATGGTTGCAGTTTCCAAAAGCCTGTCTGTGACATTGAGGACTTAGTGTACTGGTACCCAGAGCAGATTTCTTTTGACCAATTTGTATAAATAAGGAACCCCCAAATATTATTATGCCTAACTCCCAAGACTACACCACTGCAATTCTCTCTTGTACTGTATGCTGACCTTCATGTTACAAACTGAACCTGCTTTCATACAAACTCCCAGAGGCAGGCGTGATGGTAGGGGATGTACAGTGCACCACAGAAAATTGTCCAGCAGTTTCCGAGGGAACAACATTGGGTTTGCACTGAACTCTTTGTGAACTTATTGTCCCTCCTTCCCCTCCTCTTCCTCCTTCTGCTCTTGTTTATTTTTATCAAAATGGTGCATGCATGTGGTTTAAAAAGGTAAATACCTCTACATGGCTTTTTAATATAAAATCAATGATCCCACTTTCCTTGTGCTATTACCCTGCCCCTACAGACATCCACGTTCTACTATTTTAGCCGATCTTCGGTGTTTACCTCCAAATTTCTACATAATATGCAGCTCTGCCATCTCTTCAATCGTGCAACTCTTTGTTTTACGTGGAACAGTTGTAGGCTTGTATGTTGTGTGTATGTGTGTGTGAGAGAGAGAGAGTTTTTTGTTTGTCTGGTTTTCTAAACACGAATCTCCAAAACCCCAAATCCCCACCAGTTGTCTCAATCAGGGGTCAGAAACTTTTTCTGTAACAAAGATGGATTGTAAATATTTTAGGCTTTGTAGTTCACATAGTTTCTGTTGTCTATTTTATTCCAACCTTTTAAAAATGCAAAACTTGCCCTGGCTGGTGTAGCTCAGTGGATTGAGCACGGGCCTGTGAACCACAGGATCATGGTTCAATTCCCAGTCAGGGCACATGCCTGGGTTGCAGGCCAGTTCCCGGCAGGGGACACACGAGAGGCAACCATACATTGATATTTCTCTCCCTCTCCCCTTCCCTTCCCCTCTAATGATAAATAAATACAATATTTTTTTAAAAAGTGAGATCTTGCTTTAAAAAAATTGCAAAAACCACTCATGGCTCACAGGCAAGATGATTTCAGGCCTTGGGTTAGTTTTGGACTTCGGGTTATAGTTTGCCAACCACAGTCTATATCTTCTTGAAAGACATTCAGAGGTAATTAGGTTATTCTATCAATTTTGCTATCTTAAAAAAGACTCGTCTAGAGATTCCTAACTCGCTCTAACCTGAGCCGGTTGCTCTCAGTGCCTGGGGTGCACAGTCTTCCTTCGCTCTGCCCCGTCCATCATCCTGAAGACTCAGCTTCATCTCTTGTCTGCACAGGGTTCCCTCTCCCTCATCCCAGGTCTCTCTCTCTCTCGATTTACTCCCTCATTTTTGGTGAAGTGCAGACTCCAGCAGCTTTCCGAGAGGTAAAAAGTAAACATTTTGAGACCTTGCATTTCAAAAAAAAATCTTATTCTTTCCTCACACTTGATTGATAGACTGTGGCTGGGTCTAAGATTACAGATTAAAACTCATTTCTCTTTCAAATCATAAAGGTATTTTCTACTGACTTCTAGATTTCAGTGTCACTGATGAAAAGTCCGAAGCCATTCAGCTTCCCTTATGTATGACTTTTTTTTCTCTCTCTGGGAGTTTTAAGAACTTCTTTTTGGTTCCAGGGTTTGAAATTTCATACTGATGTGGGTCTATTTATATGGTTTGTTAGGGCACCCCAAAGCCTTTTACTTTAGAAATTCCTGTCCTTTGGTTTGAAGGAATTCTATGAATTATTTTAATTTCTCTTTCTACCCTCATTTTTTTTCTATCTTCTTTTCTGGAACTTCTGTTGAAATAATGGACCTCTTCAACGGGAACTCTAATGGACTCTTCTGCTCTTGCACTTCCCTGTTTATTTGTGAGGTTCTCTTATTTTCAATGTGATTTTTTTTGCATGTTATTAAGAGCATCCTGTTCCTTTCATAGCTGTAATATCTTCCCTACATATCTGAAGCTACAATATTGATCATAGCTTTTTAAAAATATTGTACCCACCTCACATAGTCTTTTATCTTCAAGTTCCACTTCATTGTTTCCTTTCTTTTGTTTTAGATGGTTTCCTCATCTATCCAGTAATTCTCAGTTATCTGTTAATGTTTAACAGTAAGGGATCAAAGATAGGAAGCTCAAAACCTATGTGTGATGCTAATCATCTGTTGGTTTCTCTGTGAGTTCCTGGCTGGGCCACCTTAATGGGAAAACTTGGGATTTTCAGTATATTTAGATTTTTCCTCTTAGAATTGTCCCTTCTGAAGACTTTTCCAGCCACCTGCCCAGAAGATAAAGGTTTGGCTCCAGCATTTCTAGGAAGTACTATATTTTGCCATGTATAATGCACACCCATGTTTTGGGCCCAAGTTTTTGGGAAAAAAAATGTTTTGTTTTAATTATCTAATTCAATTTTTAAAATTTCTTTATATTTAGAAACAAAACTGAGTATCATATTCCAGGGTATTATTTTGTATATGGATACCATTATTGCTTTTCAGAGTCACACTTTTAATGCATAAACATAAATACAAGAATTTAAAACATTTATATAGATCCAGAAATAGTACTACCCATGTATAATGCACATCTTTATTTTTCCTGCAAATATTTGGGCAAAAAAAAATGTGAGCATTATACACAGCAAAATACACTAAATGGGGAAAATTAGAGGAATGGGTTCCAGCAACGAATATGCACATTCAATCCTCCTTTCTTCTGTTTGGCACTCTGGCCATCAATTGAACCTGTTGTCCACTAATTTAGAGACTCTCTGTGTGTATCCTTTCCAAAGGATAGGTATATAAATCTTTATTCTTGTACAGGGGTGATGACCAGCTCATGATTCCTTATTCAAAGTTGGACTGGGTTGATGGGGCGGGAGAGTGGAGTGGGCAGTGGGGAAGATGAGGGAATTAAACGTTTTTAAACTTCTGGTCAAGATGGCAGCACATGTAAACATGGCACTCAAATCCTCCCACAACCACATCACAATTACAACTAAACTACAGAGCAACCATCATTCAGAACTGCCTGAAATGTAGCTGAATGGGAGTCTTACAGCTAGGGATTGAAAGAATAAGCCACGCTGGGACTGGTAGGAGGGGCAGAGATGAGGAACAGGCTGGCTGCACACCCACCTGTGGCAGTTTAAAATCGAGAGGGAATATTTGGCTGAGAAGTGAGGGGTCCCTGACCCTCCCCAGACCCCTGAGCCCAGGGTTTCAGTGTCAGGGAAAAAGTCCTCATAACTTCTGGCTGTAAAAACCAGCAGGGATTGTGGCTGAGACAGATGGCTACTGGGGTCCCAGGCATTTCCTCTTAAAGGACCCCCATACACACTTACTTGGACTCACCCTCTCTGAGCTCCAGCGCTGGGGAAGCACCTTGAAAGAAACCAGGGACATATGTCCGCCAGACAAAAGTGCTGGCAGAAGCCATTGTTCCTTTTCTGAGACATTCCCCCACCCCACCCCACAGAGCCAGCTGGAGGGTATCATATCTGAGTTTCCATCAACCTGGTTCACACTGTTTGTCCCACCCTGATTTCCTGAGCCCCCACTGCACTCACGCTGTTCCAGTGGCTTTTCCATACAATTGGCCTTTCCAACCTCATGCTTCAGAGGAGTGCTATCAGC
>PVKM010036922.1:0-14634 GCA_004027735.1 Carollia perspicillata | reverse complement strand
TCATAGGTTTACAAGAAGAGAATCAGTAAAATCACAAATATATACCAATCCAGGGACAGTGTGCCAGGTATAATAGATTTCAAAAGAAATATAGAATATGTAGGTTTAACCCCTAATGACAAACTGTTATTGGAGAGATGAGAGTAACACAAAGCTTATTTTTTATTTATTGAGGACTCTCCAAGTGGGTGTCCCAAATTATACCCTTCCTCTCAGTGCCTCAGTCCCTCATTCTTTTCCTTTCTCTTTCATCTCTCCTTCTCCCTTCCCTTTCCTGCCTCCTAGTTTACATACAAATAGAGGCCACCATCTCAGTCAGTTCAACCGGAGGACCAGAACCAGTAGAAGGTATATACTAAGAAATTTATTGCAGGGAGTTGGCTTATGTGATTGTGGAGGTCAGTAGCTAGGCAAGTCTGAAATCAATAGGCAGGTTGTGAAGATTGTATAAAATTTAGCTAATCATTTGTTTCTTATTTACTTTACCCTTATAATCACTTTTCCTCTGAATTATATCTCTAAGCTTAATTCCTCAAATTGTTCTTGATTTTTCCCACTTCTCTGTCTCCTATACCAGTCACTTACTAAGGTGGATGGATTTTTCTTGCTGATAATTTTTTTACTGCTACTCTGTAGGTGGAGACCTTTGTTCCCGTTCCTGGACTATTTGTTAGACTTCTACTAGGAGAACTAAGACCATTTTCCTCACTAATTCTTCCTATAGAACACCACCAGATTATTAGTGTCAAAATAGTATGTTTAGTGTGTGTATTAATGGAGGGATTTCCATGATAAATTATTACATTAAAACAGCAAGTGGCTCAGTGTTGTGTATAGTAGTATTTTATTTTTTAATTGGTCAAACTCTATATATTTGAATATATTTGTTTTGTATGATTGTATGAACACTGAATAAAGGGTGAAAGAGGACACACACTGAATTAACGATGATTCATTAGATAGGGTGGTGGTTCTCAATTGTGGCTTCCCATTGGAAGCATCTGGAAAACCTTAAAAAATACAGACATTTAATTAGACTGGGGTGTGGCTGGGCATTGGAATTTTTAAAAGTTCTTCATGCGAGTCTAATGTTCTGAGAACTATTGATGTAGAAGATTAGCTTGGCTTAAGTGATTTAAAAATATGTTTCTACACATTTATGACTCAGTTCAGATTTTCATAGCTAAAAATGCACTCTGACCTCACTTAGCCACATGGTCAGACACAAGGCATTTTGGCTTGAAAATATACTACAGACAATTTATGAAACTGAATAAACAGAAATGTATGGACATACTACATATCTACATTTATTACACAGCGACACACAGATACATATATGGTATATATTTCATATTTGATCATGAATTCCAATGAAGACATGATGTTACTATTTTTCCAAACCAGTAATTTCAAATTACAAATGTTTTGGTTTGTATGTTGTTTCTTTTTTTTTTTCAATATGTCGTCAGTGGTGTGAGGAGGCACCTGCTGCAGTCCTGGTAGCTGACTCCAGGGGAGGAGGCCTGAGCACTGGTATCTGATCAAAAGGCAGGATTTATGGAGTTTTGCTGAAGAGCATGTGGGTGAACGTTATCTGATCATTACTAATTACTATTCCAGGATTCCTTTTTCCAAAGCCAAATAACCCCAAATAGGAACAAGACTCTAAAAGACAAACTTGAATCATGTTTCACAAGGGTCAGGCCCAACTGATAAATTGAGCTAAGTGAGTCAAGCAGTCACTGGTCTTGTCCAAGAAGCTCTGGAAACCATGGGCAAGACCCAAATTTGCCCAAGCCTAGAGGACAGTTTAGGCTGAGAAACCAGTGGTGTTTTCCTTCCTTCATTCCAAGTATAGAAATTTGATTATTATTTATCTGCTTTGATGTGAGCTCTGTTCCGTTTTTTATTCAGTGATCTCAGCAATGCATGAAACATTGATACTGGAAGCTTTATCTACATGAGATCCAGTACAAAAAAATGTGAGTTCAAAGAGGCATTTGGAAAGGGCAAATGGTTTACGGAAAGGGGAAGGCTAGCCCCTTCAGTTTTGGGAGCATCCCCTCAGAATCTCAGTTTCATAGTCCTTAATGATCAACAGTGTCATCGAAAAGTGGGTGAGCACTGTGGCTGCCCAGCTGAGATATAGTCAGAGATGTACTGAGTTGGCTCGTACTGGCTCACAAGAGGTGACTTACATTTTCAGGAATTTTGCTTTTGGTTGTTAAATGTGGATATTCTTGAAAGTTAAATTATGTAAACACAGTTAATAACATTAATTAAATTAAATTGATTATATTAAAAACAATACTAATATATACTCATCACTCATCACTTCCTAATTATTTTACTACATTTTGCTACTACCTATGCCTGTAAGGTTATTTATGTCTATTCTATTTGCATTATGGAAATAATATGTAATAGTGTGATAATTATCTCTTTTTAACCCTGCATTCAATGACATTGCATTGATAGCTTGAAATTGGTCACTGTAGGCCCAAAGGCAATGTAACAGGCCCACATGGAGGCTATACAAGCCTCTCATTGTCACACTTTAGTCATCTTCATCTAGGTAATTTCCTAGGTGACTAGTTACAAAAATGGCTCAGTGTCAGGGAATGATTAGGTTATGCAATTTAGTATATCCAGGGAGGACATGCAGGGGCGTTTGGAGCTTAGCATGGAGAGCTTCTTCTGAGAGCTATGGATACTGAAGTTTAGCAGAAGTCTGTGAATGGAAATATACTGAGAACCAATTATTTGCAAGAGATTTATGACAAAGAATATTATATGTTTTATCATTATTTGTGAATTGTATACTGCACATCTTTCTTATCAATAAAATTTTAATAAGCACACACATTTTTTAAAAGGAACTGTTAAGATCATATGGTATTTGTCTTTCATTGCCTGGGCTTATTTCCCTTAGCATAATGCTCTCTAGTTCCATCCATGCTGTCGCAAAGGATAGGAGCTCCTTCTTTCTCTCTGCTTCATAGTATTCCATCGTGTAAATGTACTATAGTATTTTGTTCCATTCATTTCCTGATGGGTCCTTAGGTTTCTTCCAGCACTTGGCTATTATAAATTGTGCTGCTATGAACATTGGGGTACACAGGTCCTTTTGAATTGAAGTTTCAGGATTCTTAGGGTATAAACCAGAGACATTGAAATTAAGAACAAATTGGCAGTAACCAGAGGGGAGGTGGGAAGGGGTAATTGGGATAAAAGCGGGGTGGGTTTTCAGGAACATCTATAAAGGACACATGGACAAAACCAAAGAGGAGTAGGATCAAGGGTGGGGAGTGAGGATGGCTGGGGTTGGGGGGGAGTAGTGGGAGAAAATGGAGACAACAGTACTTGAACAACAATAACAAATATTTTTTAAAAAGTGCTGTTAAAACAGCTCATCATGCCACTAAATGCCTTTCATTATAGTTTCTTGTTAACCAGATAACCAGGGCCTAAAGGTGAGGGTACAGGAAAAGAAGGTAAACAAGGAATTTCACAGTGGCTTCCGGGTTACAAACCTGAGGAACTCAGAGGGAAAGGATCTTATGTAAAGTGGGGACCCAATGCTAGAAAGTATAAGACCATATTAGTGTGTAGGCAGGCAATCAGAATATGTAACTTTCCGACCTCTGGTAACCCTGCGTAGACTGAGGGTCTCTCTGAGTCATGAATGTAGACATCACCCTGACAATGAGTTGCCTATTGCAGCAGCTACAATGGAGAAGCGGGGGCTAGAAGAAAGAAAGTGGAGTCTCCCTTAATTTTCCCCCCTTCCTTCCCTGAAAAATATTCATGGTCACTGTAATTCAGTGGACCAATTACAGTGACTTTAATTTTCTTATCAAGCCAACCTCACATTGTTTATCCAGGCTATATATTGTCTGGTTTTAACTGATGATAATTAAAACAAAAATAAAATCATGACTGCAAATCTTGGGTGGGATTTTGATGTGCTGGTAACATGCCCATAATAATTAAGAGTTATTATTTAAACACTCTCATTTTGAAACTCCAGATATTTTAAAAGTGGATGGATGTAAAGAAGAAAAAAGAGAAGAAGAAAATAATACCCTCATTCTAAATTTTTTTTCTAGCTTTTATTATGAAATATAACAAAAAAAAGCCTAACTGATTCTTCATTGGGACTGAGGATATTTCACTAATGACAAAAAATTAACTTTGGTATATGTGAGTAAATACTGATATGAACCTGGTATAATTAAAATCAATCATTTAGGCTTTGGTGCTATTGAGGCTAGCTAGACTCCTGGGTGTTGTCCCCCTACAAGTTGTGTCTTTACTAGGAGAAAGAATCTGATCCACAATTAGAAATGCATTCCTACTAGCAGAGTCATCTTACGGGTGCAATATTTGATCATTTTGGAACTGGGCAAGAGTTTACAAATGGTTCAAGGAAAATTAACTACCAACATTCCTAGAAAACAACTCTAGTGTAAGCCTTTTATTGAGTATCAAAAGTGCATGAGATACAGTGAGACATACAGAGATGTTTGGAAGTAGAAACAACACACAACTATGATTTAGTTGTATGATTTAGGGAGTTTTGCCATTGATAATAGTTAATATTTGTTAGGGTATGATAGATATCACAGACATAATGGAAGTGCCTTACATTTTCTCATTTAATCTTCTTAAAAATTCTATGAGGTGGGTACTCTGCGACTTCATTTCCTAGATAAGACGTTAGGTAACTCACTTGGTGTTGCACTGATTAGTGAGGGGCCTGGCATCTGAACTCAAGACTGTAGAACGTGAAAGCCCAAAGCCTTACCCACTCTGCCGTGCTATTTTCACATCAGCTACTTGGGGTTAAGGGGGAGTTGTGTAACTCCTCCTGATCTTGATGCCATCTCTTATGCACTGGTGACAATAATGCCTGTTGCTCCCACTTGAAGGGTGTGAGAGTCATGAGGTAATGCAGATAGATCATAAAAGGTTATACAAATGTAAAATGTTGTAATTCTAACATTGGCAAGAATCCTAAAAATCCTCGTATAACAATAGAAATAATGGGACAACTGTAATAGCATAATCAATAAAATATATTTAAAAGGTGTTATTTAAATGCAATGTAAAAATACATGTCAACATTTATTCCTGGTAAATGTTTCCGATTTACTCATTTATTAATTCATTTTTAAAACAGATCATAATTGATCCACTTGAATAGTAGAAAAAGACCCAACTTTAGAGTTAATCAATTTGGAAATTCTAAGAATCAACTCTCAGCTGTCTTTTGATAGCTGTAGGAAGTTGGACAAATAACTCAAATCCTCAGAGCCAATATAATGATAGTTACTTCAGAGGACTATGACAAGAATTAATCAAGATTATATAGGTGTTCAACAAATGTAAGCTTCTTTGCCTAAACATAATTCTTGCCAGGGTGAGAGTAATATGAAGTTTATAAGTAGAAGGCAGATACCAATATAATTTTAGAATTAGAGGAGAGCTAAAGCCCATCTTATCCAAATTTCTTTTTCTGCTGATGGGGGAGATGAGATTGAGAGGACTGACCCAGGGTTACACAGCCAGCTAGCAACAGAAGTAAGGCTGCCACCCAAGTCTTCCGACTCCTAACTTTCAACGGAGTCAAAATGCCTTGGCTCCTGAATGCCTCTGAATAACAACACCTTGCAGTCTTTGTGTCCTAGCATGCAATGAACAGACATAATGGTTTTAGAAAGGCAGTTTGGGGATGCACTATCTGAATCAAGCTTTTCTGAGTCTGCACAAATTATTTCACAACCACTCTGTCATTTTATAGTTGGAGTACCACATGTGAACCATCCCCCTTGCAAAATATCCTCAAGTTTATCTCATAAACACTCAAAATCTTAACATGGCTTTTTCATTAAAGAACTTTCTCCAGATTTGTGAACACAAAATGTGAACACATAAAGTTTAAAAAATTGAAATGTAGCCTAGAATTACTGCCAGGCGATTGATACATAGAACTGCAAAAGCACTTCAAAGAGAAAGTTTTTATTTATTGTTTTTGCCCTGACCTTGTGGCTCAGTTGGTTGGGCATCATCACCCAAGTGAAAAGTCAGCAGTTTGATTCTGGGTCAGGGTACGGTCCTGAGTTGTGGGTTCAGTCCCAGAAGAGGCGCCAAGAGGCAGTTGATCAATGCTTCTCTCTCACATCAATGTATCTCTTCCTTTCTCCCTCCCTTACCTTCTCTCTAAAAACACATAAAAATAGATATTTTTAAAAAGAAAGTTTTTTTTATACATATCTCAAGGAGATGATGAGTGTCTGTCTTTGTCTTTAAAGGTGTGCGATATTGGGATATAAGAAGAAGGAGGGACATTCTAGGCAAGGATCAGAACATAAACAAAGTTATAGAAAGGAATATGAAGAATGCATTTAATGAATAATCAGTACTAGCAAAGTGCTGGGGACATTTTGGGGACTACTGGGAGGCTAGGTTGGAAAAGCAAATTGGGAAAGCACAAAAGATCTTGAATATTATGTTAGTGAGTTTGAATTTTATCCTTGACAGCAGGGGAGTGCCAGGAACACAGAGGGAAGAGTTATCTGGTGGTACTGTGATGGCAAGGAGAAAGCCTGGAGTCAAACCACTAGCAGGGATTTATTCCAAAAGCCTAATAGGATTATGGTTGAGAGAACACATATCAAAGATATTAAACAGGATATAAAACCTTTGTGAGTTAGACAAAGGGAAAACTCAAAGATGATTTTTCAAGTAGGTAACAATAAGATTAGTGGTAATAGGACAAAAATAAAAAATAAGGTGCTGAGTTTGGGGGGATAGAAAGGTAGTCTGAGATAATATACTTGCTTCTAGTCTTAAGATTTTTGATGTGATGGTGAAATATACAAGTAGAGATGTCCAGGATTAAAATAAATTGAAAAGGGCAAGTATAGAAATCTGAATTCTGATGGTGCTGAAACTCTCATGTATAAGTTTGAAACTGTGAAACTAAGAGATTCTGAATAATTCAGGCTCCATACACTCCAAAATATAAAATTCAACCTGTCAGTAATTACTTAGACTTGATAATCCTCTCATAATGAACTAGAGAAAGGATCTTCTATCCCATGTATTTTTATAAGTAAGGAAAAATAATGGTTTTCTAAAATTATTAGTAACCTCTGAACTCATCTGGTTAACTGTTTATTTTTTAATTTTTATTTTTTTCCATTTCTTTTATTGCTGTTCAAGTACAGTGGTTTCCATTTTCCCACCACCACTTTTCCCCACCTCCCACCCTCAATCCTGCCCCCCTTTGACTTTATCCATGGGTCCTTTATACATGTTCCTTGAAGACCCTTTCCCTTCTTTCCCCCATTGTTCCCCTCCCACCTCACCTCTGGTTACTGTCAGAAGGAGCTCCTACCCCTCACAACAGCATGGATGGATCTGGAGAGCATTATGTTAAGTGAAATAAGCCAGCTGGTGAAAGACAAATACCATATGACCTCACCTATAAGTGGAACCTAATCAACAAAGCAAACAAGCAAGCAAAATAAGAACCAGGGATGTTGAAATAAAGAACAAACTGACAGTAATCACCTGGCTAACTCTTTAAAAGTGAGGAACAATTCATACACTGTAATGTGTAAAATATCTAGTGATAAAATTTTTTCTTTCTTAAAATATGTTTTATTGATTATGCTATTACAGTTGTCCCATTTTTTCTTCCCTTTTTTCCCCTCTGCCCTGTACTCCTCTCCCACCATCATTCCCCTGCCTTAGTTCATGTCCATGGGTCCTACATATAAGTTCTTTGGCTTCTCCACTTCCCATACTATTCTTAACCTACTTCTTTCTATTTTGTACCTACCATTTATGCTTCTTCTTGCCTGTACTTTTTCCCCCAATCTGCCCCCTGCCACTGATAACCCTTCATGTGATCCCTACAGTGGTGAATTTTTACACACACACACACGTGCGCATGCGCTCACATACTCAAGTGAAAACTCCCAAGACCAAGACATGGAACGTCTGTTGAACCCCCCAAACCACCCTCTGAGCAAGCTTTCACCTAGGCCACATCTCCAAGGGTGAGCACTGTTCCGATCACCATTCACATAGATTATTTTTGCCTGTTTTAGATTTATATCAATTGAATTATACATACACATTATTTTTCTTTTGGTTGAAATGGATTTTCCAACATTTTGTTATGGAAAAAATTTAAACATATACTGAAGTGGAAATAATTTTACAGTGTACATCATATATATTCATATATATGTCATTATTTTATTTATTTTCTTTTATGCTAAATTTTACACACAATAAGATGCAAAAGACATAATTTTGAAATTGTAGTTAACCATTTAGATTTGCTTGATAATTGTTTTTAAGTAATCACAGGCCCAAACCAAGAAATGAAAACATGCAATTAGGCATGCATGCCAAGCAAAATTGCTGCAGTTTCCCTTCTGAAAAACTATAATTATTAATTAAACAACTTGCTTAGTAAATTGTCTCATTGCATTGATATTATTTAAATACATTTTTGCATTGATGGAACATTGGACTGTGCATCCACATATTTTACACCCCAGTTCCCCTACCAACATTCTACTGTAATGTATACACTTTAAGGTTTAAATCTATCATGTTGCTTTTGTTTTCTGTTTATCCCATCTCTTCTTTGATATTTTGTTTCTTTTACACTGTCTTCTTTTCTAAGTTTATTTTTATTCTATTTTATATTTTACCTTTGTTACTGATTTATTATCTATACACCCTTTTCTAGTAGTTTCACCAGGGTTTATTAAACTACTTCATGAATAATGAAAGACCTTTAGAACAGTATATTTCTATTTCTATTACTGTTATTTGTACTATTAGTGTTTATACATTTTACTTATGAAAATGCAATATAACACATTATTTTTAGTCTAAAGAGTAAATTATTCTTTAAATAAATTTAGAAAATAATTTCCAAAGGTTTTTAAAAAATTATATTCACACACATTAACCATTTTCAGTGTCCTTTATTCCTTTGTATAAGGCAAAATCTCTGTCTAGTATTGTTTTCCTTCTGCCTAAAGAATTTCCTTCAATATCTTCTGTAATTCAGGTCAGCTAACAATGAATTAACTCAGTTTTATTTTTCCAAAAACTTATTCTGTTTTCTTTTATGTAAGATAGTTTTACTGGGTATAAAATTTTAGACTGACAATTCTGTCATCATTATTTTAAAGATGTTTTTCCAATGTCTCCTCTTCTGCATGGTTTGTGTTAAGAAATCTGTTGTCAATTTTATCTTTGTTCCTCTGTATGTCTTATTAGTCTGGCTGCCTTTAGGATTTTCTCTCTATCATTGGTTTTTCAATGATTTCAATGTGATATATCTTGGAATGGTTTTATTCATTTCCTTTTACTTAAACATTTTTAAGCTTTGTTATTTATGAGTTTGTAGTTTTCATCAAATCTGGAAAATTAGCCACCATTAGATCTTCAAATAATCTTTATGTGTATTATCTTTCTACCACATACTTTTTTCCCTAGGACATCAATTAAACATATGTTAGACATATGATGTTGTTCCACAGTATACTCATGAACTATTCATTTTTTCAGGGTTTTTTTCTGTGTCTCATAACCATTTCTACTGCTATGTCTTTATGTTCACTAATCTTTTCTTCTGCAGTGTCTAATTGCTAATACTCTCATCCAATGTATTTTTCATTTCAGATATTTTATTTTCAACTCTAAAAATTCAATTTAGGTCTTTTTAATATATTCTATTTTTCTTCTTATTATGATCTTGTTTCCTCAAGCCTCTTGAACATTTGGAGTATATGTATAATACTTATAATAGCTGGATTAATGTATTTACTAATTTTATTGTCTGTATCATTTGGGCCTGTTTTTATTGACTGACTTATCTCTAGGTTATAGGTGTATTTTTTTGATTATTTGCATGCTAGTCATATTTAAAAAGAAAAAAATTAAATCCTGGTAAATACTATAAAATAATATTTATCATTTTAACAATTAAGTGTGTAGTTGAGCCCTGGCTGGTGTGACTCAGTGGATTGAGTGCCAACCGCTGAACCAAAGGCTTGCTGGTTCGATTCCCAGTCAGGGCACATGCCTGGGTTGCAGGCCAGGCCCCCAGTGGAGGGGCACATGAGAGGCAACCACACACTGATGTTTCTGACCTTCTCTTTCTCTCTCCCTTCTCTTATCTCTAAAAAATAAGTAAATAAAATTTTTAAAAAACATGTATAGTTCAGTACTGTTAAGTATATTCACACTGTTATACAAATAATCTCTAGAACTCTTTTTACTTTTTAAAATTTAAATTTTATACCTATTAAAAATAACTTCCCATTTGCTCCTCCCCAGCTTTTGGCAATCATTATTTTACTTTCTATTTTCATGAATTTGACTACT
Organism: Carollia perspicillata; assembly: GCA_004027735.1. Taxonomy (NCBI): domain Eukaryota; kingdom Metazoa; phylum Chordata; class Mammalia; order Chiroptera; family Phyllostomidae; genus Carollia; species Carollia perspicillata. The sequence goes on along the minus strand of PVKM010036922.1, from coordinate 4,209 downwards.
GTAAGTATGCCATATAAATGTAATTTGACCTTTTGTGACTGACTTTTTCATTTAGTATAATATCTTCAAAGTTCATTCTTTGAAGACATTACTCTTCCTTTTCAGAGTATTCTGAATACTCTTCCTTTTCAAGGCTGAATAAAATTCCCATGTATGTCTATACTACATTTTATATAATTATCCATTCACCGATGGTGGATACTTGTGTTGCTCCCATCTTTAGCTATTGTGAGTAATGCTGCTGTTTACATGACTAGACAATGCATTTCTGATAATTCTGGATTAAATGCCAGACATTACAAATTTTACCTTGTTGTATGATGGATTTTGTTGTATTCCTTTAAAGGTACAGAATAGTTTGATCATATTCGAGGATTGATTTTAAGTTTTGTTAGGGAGCATTCTAAGCAGTCTTATGTTTAGGGCTAATTTGACCCTAGTCCTGAGGCTACACCCTTTTGAAGACTCTCTGTGATGCTCCATATAATTGGAAGTCTTTTCACTTGATCTGTTTAGAAAATGAACTATTCCTAATCCTGAGGGAGCTCGATAATTGCTCTGCCTAGAGATTTCTGGCTGTTTTTTAATTGGCCTGAGGCAGCGTTCTTCTTCATGCTTGCAGACCAGCACTCAAAGACTTGACTGTTCCCTTCTGCAAATCTTTGAAGTCTTTTCTACTCTCTACTAATTTGGTTTCACAAATTCTAGCTATTTGGTGTCCTCAGATTCTGAACTCTGTCTTCTCAACTAAGTCAGCTGCAGCCTGGGAACTGTCTCCCCAGATAATTAGCGGGGGCAATTATGGGGTTTGCCTTGTTTGTCACTCTTCTCTCAGTGATCACTAATCACTTATCTAGTTATTTAAGGTGGGAGGGTCAATTTAGTCTCTGTCCCTCCATCACGATATTTTTTCCCCCATCATGACCTTTACTTACAGTATATAGTCTTTAGGCATTTGATTGCTTTCACTCAATATTGTCTGCGAGATTCATTTTTATTATTGCACATATTGGTGTCTTTTAAAATGACTGTGTTGTATTCCATTATATAAATATCCCACAGTTTTTATTTTTTAATTTTTTCTATTGTTGGTGGATAATTATTGTTTTCAGTTTTGACTATTATAAACAAATCTGTTATTAGCATTCTTATATATAAACACAGGATCTCTTATAAAAATGTAGTTTCAGAAATCCTTTGGAAGACTATATTGTATCAGTGATGAATCTGTATGTGTTTTTTCTGTATGTGTTTTAATGGTGAACATTCTGCAGAAAGAATTCATGAATTTTTAAGGAGTAAAGGGAGACTGTTCATCAAGTACATCCTTATAAAATGTACCAGGATTGTGTAGTTTGGTAATGCCATCCTTAAATATCAAAGGTAATGTCACTAAAGATAAGGTCTCTGCCCAACTTACTTGTAAAATTATGCAAACACACATATATCACCACAAGATAATGCACATGAGCTGAGAACCCATGAAGAGACACAGAACACTATCATAGCGTGACTTGATATAAATGAGGTTTGATGTTGGATCCTTACTCTGTCTTTCTAGCTGCCTATTCTTAAGCAAGTGATTGAATTACTTGGTTTATTTTTAAGTAGATAATAATAATATTCTTACATATCTTATAGGTGTGAAGATTGGATGATATAGAAGATGTCTAGCACCCTGATTAGTGACTTTTCCTGGTGGACTTGCTAAAAGGAAGGTTAGGACACAAAGACTATAGATAAGAAAAGCAGCATTTTCCCTATGGGATGTGTGAGTAAGTAAAAACAAGGAAATGATTTATTTAGCACCTTCCTAAAATGACATGTTATGAAGTTTGGCTAAAAGGATGGGTTTAAGTAGAATAATAGTATTGAAAGATTTGGGTGGAGAGGCTGGTTGGGAACACATTTAAACATCGTTATATGTTAGGATGGACGATTTAACCTTATCCAATAAGGGAGTGATTTTTTTTTTGTAGGGAAAAAATGCACAAGTGTTTATAGGGAAAACAGCTTGGCCATATTGAAATGTTTGAAAGGAGAGAAGACAGGAGACACAGAGAATCCTGCTTTTCATGGATCAGTAGACTCTGTGAAACACTTTTGCCTTTTCCAGAAGATTCTATTCAACCAGTCAGGCAGACCTGTTCTCTCTTTTCTTTGATCCTTGCTAGGGGTGGAATCACTTTTCCTTTTCTCTCTGCCAAGTCATGTTCCAGTCTTCCTTCAGAAACTGGCTCAAGGTTCATCTCCACAAGGACAACTATTTGGTATGTGGTCTGTAACTGATTTTTAGTTTGGGTCAGTGGTCCATGAAAGGAAAATTGTTCCCTATTCTGAAGTACAGGAACCACTGCTGAGGGCGATGCTAAAATTTTGTAGATAGCGCTGAGAAACTGTACCAGTGAGCATCATATCAGCCACTCTTCAGAAGAAATTAGTTAGTCATTTAATGGAAAGAAAACCAACCCATCTTTGTTATACTCTCTTCCATAGGTATTGTTCCTAAGGTGATGACCAAGTATGGAAAGGGGAGAAGCAACACAGCTCCAAATGGGTTAGCTCTGAGTCAGCATCTGCGTTCTTGAATCCCATAGCCTAGGCAGCAGGAGGAGGCCAGAGCACTTACAGAAGGGAATGGAAAGGTTTTAGTTAATTCACAGATATGCCTGCTATGCAGATTGATATAAAATTGCAACACATTATGGAAACTGTGTGAGGCTGCTCTTATACTTGCTCTTATTTTGTGACTATAGAGTAAAAAATAGGTCTCTAACAGTACTTAAGTTTGTATTTGGCTCAAATACATATTCAATTCATTCCTTGGTCATTTCAGTCAGTTTTCTTTATTTTTTTATTTAAAAAGAAATTATTTACTGAGAGAGAGAGAGAGAGATTGAGATTTTGTTCCATTTTATTCATTCATTGGTTGATACTTGCAAGTGTCCTCACTGGGGGGGATTGAACCCACAACCTTGGCATATTGGGAGGAGGCTCTAACCAGCTGAGCTACCCAGCCAGGCAGTTTTCTTTATTTTTAAGTCATTTTATTGAAGAATAACTTACATGAAATAAAATTTATTCTTTTTGACTCTATAGTTCAGTGAGTTTTGACAAATATTTACAGTCATGTAAGCATTGTCACAAAGACCATATAAAACATTTCGACAACCCATAAAAGCTCCCTCATTATCATTTGCAGGAAATTTCCTGCTTCCATTTTTATCTCCAGTCAGTGGTCTGATCCCTATAACTTTAGTTTTATCTTTTCCAGAATATTATGTAAGTTGAATCTTGCATTTTTCACTTAACCTAATGATTTTGAGATTTATCCATGTTATTTTATGTATCAGTAATTTGTTTTTTTCTGAATGGTATTCTTTTGTATGGAAATAAAATAATTTATTAATTCACTAATTGATAAGCACGTGGGTTGTTTCCAGAATTTGCTAATTAAGTACAAAATTGCTATAAACATTTCCATAAAGATCTTTACATGGAGGTCTGTCCAGAAAAAGCACAGCCATTGTTAATATAATGAGAATTGTTTGTGTGACATCCGTGTAACTTGACAGCAAAGGAGAGTGGAGTAGAATGTACGTGTGTGAACAATGACAATCTCACTTTACTAGTCAGTAGGGGTGGGGTGGACGCTATTGAGTGAGCATGTGCACTGTGTGGTCACCACATTCAAAATGACTGAGTGAGTAGAGCAATGAATCTGTATCTAATTTTGCATTGAACTTGAATATTCTTCCATGGAAACTATTTGGATGATTTTAGAAGGCTTTTGGAGATGATGCATTGACTGCAGTCCAAATAAAAGTGTGGTACAAATGTCGCAGGTGTGCACACATAACCAGGTTCTTAGTGATCGAGGACAAAGAATTGAACTGAACACCTAGAGTTTATAGCAGAGAACAAGGGAGCAGGCCAACTCCAAGCAGATATTGACCTCATGGGCTGGAGGGACTCTGTTCCTATAAGGCGGATCCTTCCTGGCTAGTTTTGGCAGGCCTTTACTGTGCCTGTGCAAGTAGTTGTATTACTTTAAAGCTCCTGCACATGTGGTCTCCCATGACTTTCCCTGATTGGCTGCCAGGGAAGGGAGTCCCACAATGTTACCTAGTTGACACCCCCTTCTCCTGGAGTCCCCCTGTACTAGGTTCACCTTTCCCTTCGCCAGAGAATTATAGCTCTCCATGTTAG
>PVKM010036921.1:0-14633 GCA_004027735.1 Carollia perspicillata | reverse complement strand
TGTTTTGAACTGTGCATCTGATAGGTTGGCTATCTCTTTGTCACTTTGTTGTATTTTTTCTGGAGTTTTGATCTGTTCTTTCATTTGGGCCATTTTTTTTGGTCGTGGCACACCTGTCACATAGTAAAAGGTGGAGCTTTAGGTGTTCACCAGGGCAGGGTATCCCACTTTGCTGTGTTGTGATGCTGTATGTGGGGCAGGGGTCTGAGAGGGAACAGTGCCACTTGTTCCACTCTCTGCCGGCTTTCAGTCACTTCCCCTGCTACCCACAAGCAAAGTGGGCCCTACTGGTGCTGATTCCCATGTGGGTGGGTTTGTGTATGTTCTAGGACCCTGTGGGTGTCTCTAATGAACTCTCCTGTGAGGCTGGGAGTTTCTCCCACAGCCACCTCAACCACAGGTGTTTTCAGTCAGAGGTTTGAGGCTTTACTTCCCTGCACTGGAACCTTGGGTTGTGTGGTGTATCTTGCTCCCTGGTTGTTCCTCCCAGTTTAGCTGCACACAGATGTGCGACTGCCAGCTCCATCAGCTGCTGCCTCACTCGTCCCAGTCCCCCAGCTGCTACCTTGCCACAAGTCCTCTTTGTCCAGCTGCCAGTCTCTGCCCCTCCTACTGGTCTGGATGAATATTTCGTCTTTAACTCTTTGATTGTTGGACTTCTATACAGTTTGATTTTCTGGCAGTTCTAGTTATTTTTTGTTTTTAATTTGTTATTGTTCTTTTGGTTATGTGAGGAGGCACAGTGTGCCTACCTATGCCTCCATCTTATTTGGGAATGGTAAGTTTTATGTTATGTGTTTTTTACTATCATTTAAAAAAACTATAGCAACAAATCAAAATTACAAATCAAATAAAAACACAACATCAGATAAATTCAAATAAAAACATCAACTTAGTGTAAATGTGGTAACATTTTCTGAAACTAAAGCCAATGTTGGGTTTAATTACAATGCATACACCTAATTAGAAAAGCATAATAAGATGCTTTTATGTATTTTCTCTTTCAATTGTTGATTTAGATATTTGATTTTGGGCATGATAGACAGTTATTTGAATCACAGTTATTATCATTATAATTTTTTCCTCCTATCAGTTTGCTCATTTGAAACCATCAGTTGGTTATTTTAATTGGTCCAACTGACTTTAAAATGGTGCTCTCCAAAATATAATATTGATAAATAATGTTTTAACAGCTTCTAACACAAAGTTCTCAATGGAGAATATTTGTGAAGTGGTATTTCATATAAACACAGAATCAAATACATCTGCTTACAACCTGAAGAAAGTGACTACTTTGCCTATTTTCTTTTGAGTTCAACGTATGCTACCATGAGACCTATAGTGAATCTATTTTCTCACAATTTTTCTGTATTTAAACTACTGTGAACTACAAACGTTCATTTATATTGGCACCATGATCCATATGCCTTCACTTCGCATGAAGGCATCGTTTCTGCGTTCAGTCGGTCTGGCTCTTTTCTCGGTAGTCACTGCCAGTTAAAACAGCATGATTATTTTTACGCTAGAAAATCAAAATTAATTTATTAAATAAATTAAGAGGTTAAACTTCGTCACCTCTTACCATATCACTGAAAAAGAACAGTTTTCACTTTATAACTTGGCAGGTAATTCAGTATGACCTTTATCAAACAGTAGACAAGATGTTTTTCTTATGTCGATACCAGGAATGCCCATCTAAAGACTGCCAATGCTGCAACACATAGCACAGTGACTAGAGTTAATAATACGGTGTTACATATTTGAAGTTGCTAAGAAAACAAATCTAAAAGAAAGAAAGACTACGCACACATTAAAAGTTAAACATTGCCACATCAACTATCATTTGGTGCCACCTCAATTTTAAGCACAAAGCACTAACACTCAGAGTATGTGGTTATAATACGAATACCCCAGGTAAGCCAGATAAGCTTATATTTTATTACATTTTTTAGATCATCGTTGAAATGGAAACACATCATTACTAATAGGCCGTCAATAACAGGTATATAGACTGCTGCAGTTTGAGGAAAAGTTCATACATACAAATCTTTAAAGAATTAGAACACAGAAAAGTGGGACGAGAAGGGCACCTACGCAAAAAAGGCCTGCGCAGGTGTCAGGCCCAAACGGATGGATGAAAGGGACATCGCTGCGGAGCATCCGCTTGGCTGAGGGTCAGAACCTAAACAGGTTGAGAGGGTGGCTTAGTGCAGAGTGTTGAATCCCAAAATGGTTGAGGGTGGGGGCAGCCTAGCACGGGGCTTCAGAGCCCACATGGGGTAAGGAGAACGTTCTTATAGAAGAATAGCCTAGTGTGGAGTGCTGGAGCCCAGGCAGGCTAAAGAGGGTACCGCTGTAGAGCGGTAGACTAGCATGGGATTTCAGGGCCGCACCTGCGCTGAGGGATGTGTCTGTGTAAAAAGGTGGTCCAGCACAGGTTGCTATCGCCAAAGCAGGTGTGCTACCTAATAACAGAGCACCTGATATTCCTACAGATATATAACTCAATCATGAGGAAACACAAAACACACACAAACTGAGGGCCATTCTACAAAAGGACTGCCCTATATTCTTTAAGTTTCAAGGATCTGAGAGTCAAAGAAAGAGAGAGAAACGATTCAGACTGAAGGAGACTGAGGAGACGAGAAATAATTGCATGGTGTGGCTCCGAGCTGGAATCATTTTGCTGTAAAGTAGATTATAGGGCCATGGAGAAACTTGACTGAAATCTGAGGATTAAACTCTGATATACCAATGTTCACTTCCTAATTTTGCTGTTCGAACTGGAGTTCTGTAGAGGAACATCTCTGTTTCAGGAAATGCTCACTAAGGTATTCAGGAGCGATTCAGATCAGCAATTTCCTTTCAAATGGTTTTGGGGGAAAAGGTCTTGGTACTTGCAACTTTTCTCAAAATTTGAGATTGTCTCATAATTTAAAATGTGATGATATTAAGTTTTGAAAAGAGATGAAAAATCACGTATCAAGTATGACCAGCTGGACAACAGTACAGGCTGCACGACTGTAAGTGTCCCCGTATTGAGTGCTTATGACGTGTCAGGCACCGGAGTGCAGTTTGTATACTCTATCTTCTGTTTAAACGTCACACCACTCTGACAAAGTGGGTATCACTAGGTTCATTTTACACACGAGGAATCTGAGGCTCCCAGAGGCTAAGTGATTTGCCCAGGTTCTTAACTAACCTATTGACCTGCTCAGAGAAAAGAGTGGAAAAAAATGTCCAACGTGTAAGTAGCAGTAGTCCCTGAATAGTGGGACTATGAATGACTTTTAGTTTTTCCTTTTGTAGTTTCCAGTATTTTCCAAAATATCCACCATGGCATATTGCTTTTGAAATTATGGGGGGGAAAAGTTGTCACTTTCAAAAGTAAAACATTTGTTGTGGAGCAATGTAAAAATATGCTGATTATTCAAAACCATATTGAACAACCCAAGCTACTAATGGTGATACTATCTCTTAGAAGTGATATTACTGCTGATTTTCATTCAAAAAAACTTGCTTCTCTGTAATTTCTTAAGTTTCTATAATTGATTCATTCATTCAACCAATATTACTGAGCATCTACTATGATTTTTTTTATAAGAAAAATTCTTAAAGAAAAAGTGTGTATTATAAGTCCAAAGGTGCATACTCTATTCAAAAATCAGGAAGGAAGAATATATACGCTTTGAAAAAGACTGGGCAAAAAAAAATGTTAGTAGCAGTTATGTTTCAATTGTGAATTAGGGGAAATTTCATCTTCTCCTAATGCTTTTTTCTACACTTCCCCAGTTTTCAACGGTATGTGTTATTTATATAGTCTATTCATGGTTGGGTCTCCAGTGCTTAAAGAGTACCTGACACACACTAGGAGTTCAAGAAGATTTGTTGAATGAAGAAACGCTTCTGAGTACAAATGCCCCCAAAATATAGCTTTTAAAAGCAGCACTGGCCTTTATTTGTTTATTAGCTTATGATAGTTAACAAACTTTTCATTCAACTTGCTCTGTTGTGTGGGAGAGGGCCTAAGAGAAGGGCCAGCTGCCACTCACTAGGGGGTGGTGATGGGGAGAGCAATGTTACAGAAAGACAGGGTGAGCACAAAGAGGGGACATGCTATTTATGTTGCTTTATTGTATTTGTTAAGATTTCTAGTCAACCAATTTCCAGGAGAACTGGGGGCAACACATCACTGCCCTTGCATCCATGGAGGGTAGACTTCGTGCCGTAATAGCTGGGTTCCTTGGGAGGGACGTCTGAGGTTCGCAAATGAATGGAGGGGTGGGATGAGGTTAGGACGACTCAGTCACAGCTCACATGTTGCTGGTAATTATGAATCTCATTTCTCTGGTGATATAAATTAACTTGGATCATAAACTCTAAGAGAGACCAGATATAAGGCTAACGTGGGGTCATAAGTCCCTTAGCTGGTACATGAACCCAGCCGAGTGCTCAGCATCCACGTCTCCACTTGGCTGTCCCCAACCCGGTACTCATTTACAGGGGGGTCATATGCTATAAAGATATTGCCAAGTTCAAAGATTCTCAAACATCGTATGAAGCAGTCCTTAGGCATATCCAGGGATTGTGAGAAGAAACAAACATTGAAAGTCATCCTTGAATCCTCTCTTTCTCTTACATGTATACATTGGAAAATTCTGTTGCTTCCGCTCTCAAACTGTATCCACAACCTGACCACTGCCCCTCTCTTACTTCACTTGGATTTCTGAAGGGGCCTCTTGACTGTGCCCTGCTTCAACCCTTACCCCCTGGTATATTTCCCACAAAGCACCCACACGGATTCTTTGAAAATCTAAGTCAGAGTCTGTCTTTACACAGAAATCTACAATGGCCATTGTCCTTGTGCCCCGAAGTCTGTTATCTTTCTGATCTAATGTTCTACGGCTTTCCCCTTGCTCACTCCACTTTGACTTCCTTGCTGTTCCTCAGACATGCCAGGCACACGTTTCCCTTGCTCTGTCTTCTGCAGGAAGTTGCCCTGCCCCCATCCAATGGCCCTCTCTCTCACCCCTGAAATCTCCTCTCCAATGCCAGAGAGACCTCTCCTGACCATCAACGTCAAGTAGAAACCACCTACCTAGACATCATCTCCCTCACCTGGCTTTTTCCTTCATAGCAATTGTCATCATCTGGGACAGTTCTGCTCACCAAGTGTGTCCAACTTTCCTAAAAACATGGTATGAGTACACTTCCTCACCTTTTGAAGTTGGGTGCAGCCATGTGACTTGCTTTGTCCTGTGACATGTGAGGAGAAGTGTCCTGTGTCACTTTCAGGCATAAGCTTTAAGAGCCAATATGCAATTGACCACTCTGTCTTCTCCCTCTGCCATCGAGATGAGCCATACACTGGACAGTCTGGGTCCCTGGGTAAAGCTGCACAGAGCACAGCCCCCAGCTGACCTGCAAGGAGCGTGGAGTGTCCAGTGAGAAATAAATGATATTATCTTAAGCCACTGAGACATTGGGATGTTTATTGCTATAAACAACCTAGCCTATCTTGACTGACATACTACATACTTATTGGTTTACTGTCTCTCCTGTTTCCATCTAGAATGTAGTTTCTGTGATGGTAGGACTCTGTTCACTGTTAATTTCTAGTGCCTAAAACAATGCCTGGAGCATAGTAGGTATTCAATAGATATTTGTTGGCTGACTGAATGATAAGTTGATCTCGTCAACTGAATTAGAAAGATTTTAACAATGGCAGGTGGATCTAATCGTGGACTCGCCTACAAAAACATTCATTCTACCTGATCCGAATGTGAACAAAATGGTTCCTGATTCAAAATCAGAAATGTGGCTGTTTATCTCACCAGACACAGCGGGAAAGCACACATCGCCTGTGGGTACATAGCTAGTCACAAAAGCACTAAAGTAGCTGAAGTCACAACACAAACAGAGATCTGGCACACTGCGGAGGGGACTCAGTGACAACATAAATAAAAAGCATTAGCAGGGTTTGTGTGGATGCTGAATGTTGATGCGGTTTCCTTTCCCTGCATGGACATTAGCATTGGTAATGAACTGAGCTTCACAGGCCTGGGATTTTATCTGTTGTTATCACAAATTGGTGGATGAGCCCCTCTCAGGACTTTTGCAAAAGCTGTGTGTGCTTTTGTGAGCCGCTTTCTTTTCATCTGCTTCCTCCTGGTCCTCCTGAGTCTGTGTGGGGATAATGCATTTCCTGTATCATGTGGCACAGTACAAGGAAACTCATTGTACCCCTTTGGAGGAAGAGTACATCTGTAAGTAGTTTTTAAGAGTGTACTGAAGGATCTTGTTAGGGTGACTTATTCTCTCAGTTCCATTTGGTTGATGAAGTGGGTCACGTGACAGATGCACATAATGAACTGCTTCAGTTGCTGCCAGTGGGAAGCTCAGCCCATAAAATGCAAAATTTCATGGACTCACTGAAGGCATAGCAAGCTGATCACATAACAGAGAAGTCTACCTCATTCTGAGTTGTCATTTCTTGCTGCCACATACAATGTGCCAGTGTTGCCAGGCTTTTACTTTCCCCCAAAGTAATTGCCCTTCCAGTTGGTTCCTCATTCAAACCGGAAAGGCAGTTGTTTATGCACACAGTTCCCTAAGGAGCAAACATTCTTAAGATGTGCAAGTAATCATCCATTAAATGCACTTGCAAGGACTCTGTATGTTTTGTGTTTTAAAAAGGAAACATATTTACATCACGGAGCAGGATTGCTGGGTTTTGGGTGGTTTTGTTTTGTTTTCTGCCTCTTTGCCATCTCTTTTCCTTTCACCCTTTTAAATAATTCTTTTCTTTCTCTGTTCCATTCGCTTATTTTTCCTCTTTAAACTTATTGGTAATTCCCCAATGGCTACAACATAAGGAATATAATTTACCTCCCATTTTCTGTGGATGGTGCAGAATAGAGATGTCCAAGCCCAAAAATGCAGATGACAAACCAATTCCAGGAGTAGTCCAACTTGCAGCTCCCTCTGTGTGCTCCTGAGTCACTAAAGACAGATAGTGAATGAAGAAATAAAAGACAACAATTCAAATTCTAGCCCTAAATACGATAATAGGGGAAATGATTAAAAAGGGGACAAGTCAACTCAACTCATTTCTACCATGGGGTCTCCAGCTGTGCTCAACACCCTGCTAGGCACTGCAAGGAGTTGAAGAGACAGAGCACATGGCCTTTGACTTGGAAAAAGTCAGTGAATAAATGATGGTGTATGATCAGATATCTAAATGCCATAACAGCTGCACAGAAAATAGAGCTTTAGGTGGTCCCAGAGGAAAGAGCTCAGTGAGAACTTAGACCGTCAGGCAAAGTTTTAGGCAGGCAGCAGGACCTGAGCTAAACCTTGAAAGACAGGTAGATTTTAGATGCTGTCAAAGAGCAAAATACTATTAAAGACACCAGGAGTCATGACATCTTCATCAAATGCAGCTGTTTGGGGCACCCCACTTCATAACCCCACATTCCCATAGAATCACACAAGTTAGCCACACAAATTATCTAAAGAACATTAAAAAAATTAATCAGAAGTTAGTATCGGGTTGGCCAAAAAGTTCATGTGGTATTGTAAAATAAAAGACACATTTTTCATTTTCATCAATAACTTTTGGGGTGAATATTTGGGGTGTGTTGGCTATCTCCTGCATGGTATAATGTTGATTGTTCTCGATTGGTGTCTCAATTTGATTGCTGTCAACTTCACCCAGTCTGCCTGACCGCAGAGCATCGCCCAGGGAGAAATCTCCACCAGAACACCTCGAGGTCACAGCACCTTCTCCATACACTGCACAAATCTTTTTTTTTTTTTGGCATATCAGTTGCATTTTTACCTTTCTTGAAATAATAAAGCATAATTTGCTGAAAATGTCACTTATTTTCTTCCATCTTCAATATTAAAATGGCTATATGAAAATTCTCCAATCTTGATCATTTTTTTTTAAATGCATGCTGATATGACAACTGTCACAATACAATCCAATAAAATTGTTTCAAATGAAGTTAAAGACAACTGAGGGCTATTAGAGCTTAATAGAGTTCTATCTTATGGAAAAAAACAAATGAGCGCTTTGGCCAACGCAGTATAAGACAATTAATCACAACATAAAGTACTAAGCTGTCACAGCTGTAAGCTTTAAACTGATTACAAAGACAGGAGGATTGTTTCTCTTGTACACCCATGAGTGTCGTGGATTAAAAGTGCTGCTGAAAACTTAAGAAAATAGAAAATATAATCTGGGAAATGAGAGGTCAATCTTCTCATAGCAAAACAGCTTATGAAATGTCTTTTGGAGCCTTTAAATATGTTGAATTTGGCTTCAGTGAGTGTAGTGAATTTTCCTTTGCAGACAGAAAGCTGGCACCGGGGCACGGTAGAGCCCCCGGCAACCCAGCAACCTCCTTCTGTCTCTGATGCTGGCCAGCAGCCTCTGGTGAAAACCCCTGGCTCTTCTCTGCAGTGGAATGGCAAGAGTTGGCAGCAACTGTTGAGTTCACACAGAAACCAGAGTGACTTGTTCTCAGGGTCAGCAACAGTGGAGGTGAGAGGCAGCCCAAGGCCGAGAGTTTACCTTTCTGACCCTTCTGGAAAAATGTAGCACCGTTGCATTTATTCCCAATTGTAGTACTGTGCTGTGGTTTTCCTGGCCATGAGACATGTCCTTTCAACCACTCGATTTCAAAAGACCTTTGTTAGATTTGATCCGGTTGTTTCAAGTCAAGAGTCATGTGCTGTGTCTCTTTAGCTCCCTGCACGGTGCCTAGCCTAGTGCTCACCACATCTGGATGCTCATGGTGGAAGTGAATTGAAGTGACTTAGAGTCTTTCTCATCAAAATAGCTACCCCATAAAATTTATTACCCCAAATACCTCTTATTCCTATTTCACAAAAATTAGTAATATGGTTGCTAAGGTCTTGAGCCCAGAACTATTAGTCCTCTTGGTTATGAAGGGTTGGAAGGAAAAATTAGAGCTTATGAAAACTAGAAAGAAACCCTTCTGGACCATCTCCCTTATTCTACATGTCATGAATATTTAAATGTGGGAGTACATGCACACGGTATGCATGTGTGTGTGCCTGTGCACAACACGCATTCTCACATATCACCTATTTTACTGAAACTATCATGGTAGAAATCCTTATTATTTTTCCTTAAGTCATGGTTGTAGTCCTTTCCTCATGGGCACCTGAGAACTATATGTTTGCAAGTAGCTGAACAGAGCTAAGTGGTCTGCCTAGAACCTGAAGTTAGAATGAGTTAATGGTTCTACTGGGAAAGAGTCTTTTCCTCAATGTTTTCACTCCCAAACTCTGCTACCCCTGATTCCTGCAGGGACTGAAGTCATGGTAGGTACTACTCAAAAGTAATAACTCCTGAGAAACTCTGTCTGGAAAATCAGCATGCAGAAGGCAGTTGGCCCCAGAAACCAAGGACTCTTGGCTACAGCAATAGCACGTTAAAGCCTCAGAACAGTAAAAGGAATCTGTATTTCCTATATTTTAAAATGTCTATTGTTTCAGCCTTAGCTTTTGTGAAATTGAGAGAAATGAATTAAAGATTTTGCTTTTAGAATCCTTACATAAATAAAGTATTATTATTGCTATTCCTTAAGAGACAATGAAAATAGGTGCTGAAATATAGATGCCTTCTTAAAATGACTTGGAATAATTATATTTGTTAAACTGGGCAGCTTTGATATTATATGCTATATAAATCAACTTTCATTATTCTTTAATGATCCTGCAATTCTTTTTTCCAGAACTTTGCAAGCTTGACTTGTGTTCACCTTGCCGTGGAATGCTTTTAAATGGCATTTCATCAAAGAGCAGAGGAAAATGATAAATTATAGATGCCAAATCATATAGTAGTGATTTAGGTAGCAATAAGGTAAGGCTGTAAGCAATAAAATAAAAATTTTCCCAATCAACCTCTACATTAGGAACAAAAAAAATCTGTCTGCATAATTAAAGAGAGACATGTCAACATGTTCATTAATATACTATTCTGAGGGTTTAAAAAAAAAACACCTTGAAATCATCAAGTGAAATACTAGGTGGAGAGTATTATACTAAGTGAAATAAGTCAGTCAGAGACAGACAAATGCCATATGATTTCAGTTATATGGAGAATCTAGTGAACAAAATAAACAAAAAAGGCAAAAATGCTGGGAATATTTGTCAGTTTCAGTGAAAAAGTTCTGTATCTGTGAATGGGTATGAAGTACCTTCACTATAAGTATACTCTGGAAACATAGCAATCGAGAAAGAAAAGAAAAGAACTTGTCCTCACTCTCTTAAGCAACCAGGGAGTCAGGACGACAGGGTGGTTAGGAGTGCAGCTGGGTCTAACTTTTGGCCAAGTCCCTCCTAACTTTAACTTTTCGGGGCTTCAGTTTCCTCAGCTGTAAAACAGGGAAGATAGTGAGTCCCAGCTCATAAGGTTCTGTGAGAATTACAAGTAAAGCATTTAAAATAGAATCTAACAGAAGAAGCACTCAATAAAAATGGGTTATATAATGTCCTATCATTCCTCTTCCCCAACTCCCTGGTGGCTTCCCTTCTCACTCTGAGTAAGAACTGAAGTCCCTGCCATGTTCCAAGGCCCCACACAACCACCTGCGTTCTCTCTGACCCCAGATCTCTGAATTTTTTCGCCCTCTCCCAGCTCGGCCTCCTGGCCTCCTGGCTATTCTTCAGACACCCCAGGCACCTTCCCATCACAGGACCTTCAGTTACTGCCCGCCCTGCCTTGAAAACTGTCCCTCATACGTGCTCACAGCTGGCTGTCACTTCCTCCAGGTCTTTACTTCAAAAGCACCGTATCAGTGACGCTTATCCTGGACTATTACCAACATTGTTCAATACCTCATCTCCACTGACATTTCATAGTGTCCTTTCCTGGCTTTTTTCCTCAGCACTAACCTTTTCCTCCTCAGCACTAACTACTTCCTACCATGCTACATATCTCACTAATTTATCTTGTTTATTTTCTACAACTGCTACCAGAATATAACCTCCAAGAAAGCAAGGACTTTTGTTTTAGTTGTTGTATCCCCAGTGCCCAGACTGTCTGTCACAGTAGTAGCTGTCAATACATGTTTAGAGGCTGAATGAGTGGATAATTTTCCTTAATGAAAAATAATAATTATTATATGCTACACATATATTTCCTCATTCCTAAGTTTAATGAAATACAGTTTTTTGCCACGTAAATTTTTCTTGGTTGCCCTGATGATGGTGAACCATAGATACAGCAACAAGCACTCATTAAAAGCCTCAGGGCTCGTAGTGAAAGCGAAAGGACAAGGTTTGGCCACCCTGGCCGTGATGCAGCAGCTGCTTCTTCTAAGTCCTCATCGGTCCCTCTGCAGGAAGAAGTAACGCTGAGTGCTGGACCTCCCTACTTCCTCCTCAGCTGTGGATAAATCAGGGACAGCTTCCGGTTTGCCCTTTCCACCCTGTCCTTTCAGTAGCTACAGAGGAGTGGAAAAGCTTCGAAAGTAACCATGGCACATAATTTCCAAAATTTGAACATATGCAAAGGCAGAGAATATAGAATACTAGATGTAATTACTGGGGAAAATTTTCTCTATCTAACTACCTCTCTCCTTCTCTCTCTCACTCCCCTTCCCCACCCCCACCAAAGGGATGGTACTTCTACACATGGACATATTTAGAGGGGCAGAGGCAAGAGGAAAAATAAAATTTCCTGAATGCCTACTGTGCTCCAGGTGTTACACTAGGGGCTTCACATACTTCATGTAATTCTTTTCTTGCAATGATCCTACATTGATGATACTACTATATGCAATCTCTAGAGGAGGAACTGAGGTGAAACCAAGGCTCAGAGAAGTGACCTGCCCAAGGCCACCTGACTAATACCTGGCAGAGCAAGGCGTGAAACATTTATCAGGAACCTGACAACCACTTTCATCTTCTCTTTGCCCCTGTGAGCAGTTTCCTAAGCATTAGGCCAATTTGTGTGCCTTGACCAACAACTTCCGAATTAGACAATTAGTGTTCGAGATGGATTTCTGCAATGGCTTAAAGCTGTTGGCTTACAGCTGCTGGGGACTCTGCAGCTTCCCCTTCTCTCATCAGTGAGGTGAGGACATGTACACCAGGGATGGGCTGACATCAGAGGAAGAGCAACGTCTGGCCCCTTCCGTGATTCCCCTCATCAGTAACCAGATGTGATCTTTCCCTCCCCTAACAGTCATAGCTCCTCATCCTACTTCCTTGATGCACTTGTACTGCTCTGCTTTATTTGATAAAAATGAATATATTCATCTTAATCTAAACCCCTTGAAGGCACAACTGTCCTCTCTACCTGATTCCGAGTAGGATTCCACTGAAAGGGAATGTTAACACCCCTTGCAGCTAACCACCAGGCAATGTTAGAGTGGGAAGAGATCACCCCATCCAACTTCCTAATGCTATTAATGGAGAGGCCACAGAATTGAGACCAGAATGCTGGGTTTCTTAGTTCCTTAGTTTTAATTATACCACACTACCTCCATTGTCTTTGAGCAGAGGTATGATATATGTCAAATGTGTTTTAAGAAAAAAGTGACCTGGTAAAAGTTGTGTAGGCAACACAGGGGCCTGCAAAGGTGGTAGGTGGGGATAGGATAGCAAGAGTTCAGGAAATAAATAGCAATCACTTTAACTTAGGTAGATGGCAGCAGAAATGGGAAAAAAGGGGGCCAAATTCAAGAAACATTATGATAATGGACTTACTAGGACTCATAACTGATTCAGGAGGATGCATTTATGGGATGACAAAAGGAAAATCAAAGCTAAAGAAAGAGCAAGTGCAGTATAGTTTTTAAGCCAAATCTGATTTCAAATCCTAGATCCCATGTGTTTGTTATATGACCCTCCATTTATTCAATAAATAGCTACTGAACACCAGTATGGGCCAGGCATTTTTCTAGGCCCCTGGACTATATCAGAGAGTAAAATTGACAAAGATTCTGGAGCTTACTTTCTAGCTATGTCTTAACCTTCCTAAGCCTCCATTTCCTCATACATGAAATGGGTGGAACAGTATCCATTCATAGATTGTGAGGATTAAGTACTCAACAAATATTAGGGAACACCATGCCCAAGTTTGGGGTCTCAGTAACTATGATAAAAAATGACATTTACAGAAATTGTGAAGTTGTAAGAATAAGATGGTCTTGAGGCAAGATTCATGTTGGTGTATTGAGTTATTAGCCACTTATCATCCCAAATTCTTAATAACATATGTAGTCCAGGATTGTTATAGAGTTCGATCTGTATATTTACCTTAAGGAACAGTGCTTTGGATTTCCCTATGCACTCTGATGTCCTTTAAATAAAGAAGTTGAGACTATAACAAAAAACCTCATATTTTTTAGTTTGACCCATGTTAGGTAGGAGTGAGAGGCTTCTGTGGAAGGACGCTCATCTCGTTCTGCTGGATCTGGGCTCTGTCGTGATGTGCAGGAGCCCCAGGGGAACTGGGAATGAGGTTGTACACAAATATTTATCCCTATAGGATTTTCCACTTACTTTCTGATTTACCAGTCTTCTCTGTGGGACTGTAAACAGCATAAAATTGGGCATTAAAAGCATTATGAATTAAAAGAATTATGGATAATAATAATGATGATGATAACAGCTATAGTTAAATATTCACTAGGTGGTGGGCACTCCACTGTATTTTACACAATATATTTAATTTAATCCTCTGACAGCCCTATACTTGACTCTTATTAGCCTATTTTACATATGAGAACACTGAAGCTCAGACAGATTAAGTAAATTGTCCAAGGTCAGGTACCATAAAATGGTGCCTCTGTAGATTAAGTCCAAGCAATTTGACTCCAGATCCAAAGTTTTCATCACTATGCGACTGGTCCTTAACATAAGAATCACCAGGGAGTCTTAACATAAGACTCAAGAATGAATATATTCAAAAAATATTCATGCTTGGGTTCCACCGCAAGAGAGTCTGATTTAATTGGTCTGGGTTGGGGTCTAGGCAGAGATGCTTTTTAAAAGCATCCAGGTGGTTCTACAACAGCCAGGTCACAAACTCCAATATATAACACAGTCTCTGGGTAAGTATACTATCCAAGGTCAGCTGCTAGGAAAAGGTAGAGCTGGGTTCTGAATTCAAATCTGTATGGATCCAGAGTTTGGTTCTATCAACACCATTCCCTTAACCACACCTTCTACCATTTCCACTCTAGTATCATCTTACATATAAACTAGCTTCACAACTTACACAGCATATCCGAAGACATAAAAAAAGAAGGGTTCTCCAGTCAGCGTAGCTTGTGAAAGCTGTTGCTTTCAAGAAATACTTCTCAAATTCTCCTCTTCCTCCTAGGATTGTCCTCTGAAAAGTATTCTGAATATAATGGTGAAACATCCAGTTTTTCTATGAGCTTATAATTGAAGTGGTTCTTTGGGGCAAACAAAAAAATCGTTTTATCTAAAAGTTTAATTGAGACCAATTCAGTGCCCTGGGAATCAGTTCCAATGTTTGGCTCAGGTTTCTGGCACTGAGCACTGGGCCCTGGCCTCAAGCCTGCACCGCGTAACCTTACAGCTGCACCTCAGGGCTGCCTGCCAAGAAGCTGGTCTCATGGCAG
>PVKM010036920.1:0-14630 GCA_004027735.1 Carollia perspicillata | reverse complement strand
TACCACCTTATGTGGAAATTAATGAAAAATATACTTTAATGATCCCAAGAATAGTAAGAACTAGAAGCACAACAATATCCATAGAAGAGAAAGGCTTCTATAAAAGTCCCTCACAGATAAATACCAGGGTGAGATGTTTTAACAGGGTGAGAATCTATCATTTTTGACAAGACAGTGCTGCTTACTTGATTCATGACCATCAAATAAATGATCAACCAGTCCTCTACCTCAGCGAGTTTCAACATTTCTTATTTCATAGCACACATCAATTATGATTCTGCAGCACATCAAAAAGTATATTTTTGACAATATGACAAAAATATAGGTATAATTTTGATTTATCCACACTGGATTGCTGTTATGTAGGCTGTTGTCATTTTTTTATTGGACAAATAGTCAGGTATTGCATGTTTTAAAGATTCTTGTGGCAGACCAGTTGAAAATTGTTGTTTTACATGTGTATTTTTCTGAATTTTCAGTAAAAAAAAAAAAAAGATGGCTGCTTTTGTAATTATTTTTATTTTTTGAATTATTTTATTGTTCTTCAAGTACAGTTGTCTGCACCACTCCCCTGGCACCCCAGCCATCCCCACCTCCCTCCCCTGCTTCTACCCTCCCTTGGTTTCGTCCATGTGTCCTTTATACTTGTTACTGAAAACTCTCCCCCACTTCCCCCGTATTATCCCATCCCACCTCCCCTCTGCTAACTGTCAGATTGTTTTGTAATTAATTTAAAACCATAATTTACAGTTAGGTTTTTGTGCAACAAATCTACACTTTTATCCATGTTCACTGTACAATCACTCCCAATTTTCAAGTCAGTGCTAAGAGGTATAATGGTATCAAACAACACATATTATGGACACAAAAACTCATCTGCACACACCCAAAGATGGTCACGTATATTCTTACACATATACATGTATAGTCACTCATGTACTCACAATTTCAGCTGCACACTCACAAAAGTATTTATGCATACACAACTCTTGCAAACTCACATTACTGTCTTACACTAGAATAACAACCCACTCACAAAAATTACTGCTACAGGGTTTCATAGTCACAGTCACCATGATTGTAGGAACATATTTGTACATGGAAGAATAGTTGTATCTCTGGACTTGTGGTATATCTTCTATATTTCTGAAAAGGAAAACCTCTCTCTGGATCCCTGGAATCTACCAGGGTCTCACATCAAGGAGGAAAGAAAATGCTGAGTATTGACATGTGTATAAGCAGAGGCTTCTGTGTGTCTCACTGGAACTTGCGCTTTCCTAAAAATTGTCTACCTTAATCTACTTCCTTCTCAATCTTCATTCCACAGAGGTAAACCATCATTTAAGTTATTAGCAGGGAAATAAAATGAGACATAATACCTGATTTTGAGGGGCATCCAGATAAAAGGAAGAACATGATGTGTGCCTATATGTTTACTCCTTTGCACAATTCAAGGCCATGTGTAGGAAATTTTGTGGGAAAGTGTACTTGGTCATTGGTGACTTCAATTACTGACAGGAAGTAGGCACATAAGGATATCCAAGGGAGGAAGATCACAAGAATCCCTCACATATAAAACACAAGAATGAGACTGTTTAACAGGCAGATTCTACCATTCTGGTGAATATCAGACAAGCCTACACTACTTACATTTATTTTTTATTAAATTGTCTGTAATGAGCACTTTTTGATTTAGTAACTAAGAAACATAAACTAGGAGTTGAAACAGATTCTTTAGTTTGGGGAGGGGGCACTGCCAGCAGAAAAGGTGCTGTTGGAAAGTGTTCCTGTTGGAAAGAGCCTGGTTCTGCGAGGAATGGAGCCACAACAGGGGCCTGGGTGCTGCTCCCAGTGGGGCTGGTATCTTGACATGTGTTCTGTTTCACAACTCATCTTCCACACAGCAATCCCAGAGCTGGGGTGCACCACTGTGGAAGGAGACACCACCCCACCACCTGTGCGCAGATGCTGGGACCTGCTGTCCCTGACCCGGCAACAGCAGAGCTAGTGCACTTTGCCCCTTCACCTGCAGGAGACACTAGGCCTCATGTCAGAGGTTGTACAACCACCATTGTGCGTTGCCCAGTATTTTCTCCCACTTTGTCATCAGGATTATTTCAGCCCACACAAGGGATTCTCTTCACAAATTTACTTGAGAATGAACAAGTGAAAATATTTTAAATGGAAAATGTTAGAAGACATTTGAATAACTTTTTAAAAATATTTTTTATTTATTTTTAGAGAGAGGGGAAGGGAAGGAGAAAGAGTGGGAGAGAAACATCAATGTGTGGTTGCCTCTCACGTGTCCCCCACCGGGGTCCTGGCCTGCAACCCAGGCATGTGCCCTGACTGGAAATCGAACCAGTGACCCTTTGCTTCACAGGCCCATGCTCAATCCATTGAGCTACACCAGCCAGGGCGACATTTGAATAACTTTTGAAGTGAACAGACTGAAACCTCTGACAATGTGGCCCTAAGTGCATAGTTGACACCTCAAGGCATTTATGATGCATGTTAATCCATATGGCTGGTCATCACTGGGCATTTAGAGGCTGTCAGATTATCACCTTTGATTGCAATTCAGTTATCTAGGTTTTAAGGAGTAAAATATGATGTGTGAAAAGGATATATGTACTTCAAAAGGTTAATTAAGCTTTTCACTAAGTTATGGGACTACAGGCTGGCTTCTCTATGTATTTATAGTTTGTCAGCTTTGGAAACTGCATTGGTTAAGATAAAGTTAAAACTGTAATCATTTCCATTTATCAGATAGGTTTAAGAACAATTTAATGTCTTACATTTTATATTAGATGGTATATTTCAACCTCTCTATATCATCACAGTGGAATAATAATGTTATAAGAGTAAGTCAGATAGAATTACTAGGTTCAAAGATTAACACAATTTAGATCTTTTGGTTCGAAAAATTTCATTAAGCTATTTTTAGAAATGTTTGGCCTAAGTAAAGATTCTTAACTGGGAATGATTTTCTCTACAGAAAACATTAACCAGTATTTGGAGACTGTGATTTTTGTTAGGTGGGGTGGGAGGTTGTAGGTTGTTAGAAGCATGAAGTGAGTAGAATCTTGAGATATTGGTTACCACCCAAGACTTCAATGAACCAGGGACTGACATTTAGGGAAATCTCAGAGGATTAGGCCTCCTAGTGACAGTAGCATTGACTGCAGTGTGGAACTTATAATTTTCCCCAAGGGAACCGGTAACGCTTGTTCACGTAAAGCTGAGAGGTTGTTGGGGCCAGTCTAGCTTCATTCTCGAATATGCACTTTCAATTACAACCAGGACTTTCTGGGCCATTCCCAACTTTTTAGGAATGATCTCCAAGTTGATCTTTTCCAAACTGGAAGTATCAAGAAGGAGAGTTAAGGGTTTGTAAGAGTTCAGTTTTCAGGAGAACTCAATAGCAAGCTAATTTTGGCTTTCAAAGGAAAGTATCCATTGGACTATAAAGGACACATGGACAAAATCAAGGGTGAGTGGAAGCAGAGGAGGGAGGTGGGTGTGGCTGGGGTGGGGGAAGCTGTAGGGGGTAAATACAGACAACTGTAATTGAACAATAAAATAATATTTTTTAAAAAGAAAGTGCACAAACACACAAAATAAAACCATGACTCCAAACAGGAAAAAAAAAAAGGAAAGTATCTGATGGTTGTGTCAGGCTGTCCCCAAGTTATACACCAAGAGGGACTTGTAGATAAATCTTCCAACCTTGAACAAGACTTTAAATGACAAAATCATCACTCACAGAGACATGCGCTCTCTCCCGTCTCCCAGGAGACTAGTAAGGGCTGAGCCTCCTGTACATGATGAGGGGCCACAACGACAACAGATGTTCCTTCACTGCTAGGAGGACTGAGCTCAGTACATCTGCCCACAGGGCCCCAGCCAACTGTCCTCGGATATCAGGACTCTGAATATAGTCAGGGTACATCAGCCTTCCTCACTGGCAGAGAGGTGAGGGTCCAACCTGTCAAGAAAGAGAGTATCATTCATATCATAAAAACTGTGTATATCAGAGGATAGTGGCACTTGATGCAAAAACTCAAGCTGCACTCTGGGGACAGGTGACAGGGTAGTTAGTTCATCTCACTAACACTTCTCTATCTGACCTCACTGACTGGGATAATCCCCTCTGGCACTAAGGGACTAGGGAAGCACAGGCACGTCACAGGTAACTCCCATTATATTTTTACGTAGAGACAACAACTTGAGGTGGCCTTTTACCAAAGGGTCCTGCTATGGTCTGTGTATCCCCTCAAAATTCATATATTGAAACCTAAACCCCAAGGTGATGGTATTACAAGGATACTTTTACCAGGTGATTAGCTCATGCAGCAGAGCCCTTATAGATAAGATTAATGTCCTTGAAAATGAGGCCTGAGAGAGCTCCCTTGCCCCCTCCGACTTGCTAAGATTCAAGGTGAAGTCTTGCCACCCAAGAGAGAACCCTCACCTGACCATGCTGAACCCTGACCTCAGACTTCCAGCCTCCAGAATGAGGAGATACAAATCGCTGCTCACCTGCCACCCAGTTTGTGAAATTGTGTTACAGCAGCCTGAGCAGACTCACATGGGCCCACCTCACAGAGTGGGCTTCCCTCTACTATGGGATGACCTACAGAGGCTGTTCATACAGGCCTCAGTCCCCATCCATCCTCAGCTCAAGCCTCAGGAATTCTTCCCTTTCCTCCTCAGCTTTGGTGCTGGCCCAGTTCACTCACACAAGATCCCTTTGTGCAGTATGTTTACTTACCTGGACTCCTGATACAATGCCTTCCCTTACAGTCTCTACCTCTCAAATTGATAAAAAGAAAGCCTAACGATTTCTTTCCACTGCCTGCATGCTGGCTCATCGTGAGATCAGCACTGTCAGTACCTGGGGGAGGCAGCCAGACCCTGAGATATGGGCTGTGATTCAGTGCCCTCACCTCACCTCTGAACTGCAATTATCACTTCACCAGCAGCAGCACTGCCACTGACAAGCTTGGGAGCTGAGTATATTTATGAAAAGTTTCTTTCCAGTTGCTAATTCCCAAGAACGACTCCAAGTTTTCACTAGCTTCTCTTAGGAGATTATTCGAGGATTTGTGAGAGGCTCTTTCTTTCCATGATCCCTGGAGCAGACAGGGTCTCCATGGGGGAGAGACAGCACAGCGTGGCTGTGCTGTGCCAGGACAAGAGCAAGACTGCATGTCTCACTGGACAAACTGCTTCATTGGGAAATTCTACCCAAAGTGAGCTCTTTTCTAATCTTCATACAAATGAGCTGTACCATCATCAACATATGGAGCAAATAAAGTGAGTCAAATAACTTAGATTTAAAAAGAGGGACATATAACAGAAAAAAAAATGTGTACATTAGATAACACTGCAGTTATTGGTTCAAGTCAATGGTCAATGTCATCTCATATGGAAACTTTAAGAGAAAATACACATTATCCGTAATGAACCCCAATAGGGAACAGAAGCAGACACAGAACTATATCCACAGAAGAAAGACAGAAGGTTCCAAACAAATCCTTCTCAAATACAGCACTAGAATCATAGAGGTGAACAGGTATATTCTTCCATTCCTGTAACTTTCAGAAGCCAGTGCCACTTACTGAATTCAGGACCATCAAATGGTCAGCTGTTGGAGACTGCTCTGTGTGGTTTCAGAGACTGTAGCCCAGTGAGAGCAAGCTCTGAAAGGGGCAAGTAAGTCCCCCTGGAAAACCAGGTTAAATGTAGGTGGCAGGCATGACTCGTTGCTAACACTGAGGGTACCTGTGGGAATCTGGCCTGAAATGTACATTGTATTATATCCTTTGAAATTTGTTCTGCTTTGTATAGCCCTGTCAATATCAACCAGATGTTTAAGTTCAAGACATAAGGAGTAAACTCCTTATCTCATGAAACACGTCTTAAAGACCATCAGGCATCAGCATGACTAACAGATCCTGGCCTATGACAAATCTCTGTGTTCCTTCAATTGTTATCTATAGATAATACCTGTTTTTATATGACTTATAGCCTTTTGACATTGATTGATGAGCTATGCATGTATGCTGTATACACCTACACATACCATTCCCAATAAAGCCATTTGGAAGAACAGCTTGGGGCATTCTCCACTAGAGGGTATCTCCAACCTCTTTCATGCCAAAACAGCAAGATTGTGTCTTGGATGATTTATTCTCATCCAAGGCAGCTGGGAGAGTTCTGTGGGACAGAGCCCTCCCATAATGGACAGAATCCTACCACAGTGAATATAGTCCTCTAAACTTTTGTGCACAATATTCAGTAAGGAACTACAATTGCTCTTTAAATTGAGAAGAAAATTTTTTGATAGACAAAGGAAAAAATATATACCAGTTGTAGTTAATTTTTTAGGTTTTCCTACACCCAAGGAAATGCTTTGATCCAAGTTCACTATAAAATTACCCCCATTATCAAGTCACTTGTTAGAGCAATAATGGTGGACAATTCATTACCCACACACACTCATTTACATATAGATACAAATGCATGCATGTGCACTCAGGTATACACATCTACAATAAATCACATACTACACAATTTCAACTGCACAGTCACAAACAATACACACACTGAGCACATGAAAATTCACTTACATAAATAAAAACTCATAAATATGCACACTCACCTAAAATCACACTCACTCTCTTGCATAAAATCACAGTTACCATGCATGTGTATATTTCAGTAACATGACCTGTTCCAGAAGAATTTTTCTATCTCCAGAATTCTGGATGCCTGAAAAGGAGTAGGGGTACTTCTCACTCTTTTCCCTTTTTTAAAATAAGATTTCTTTCCAGAGAGAGGGAAAGGTAAGGAGAGAGAGAGGGAAAGGTAAGGAGAAAGAGAGGGAGAGAAACATCAATGTGTGGTTGTCTCTCAAGCGCCCCCTACTGGGGACCTGGCCTGCAACTCAGGCATGTGCCCTGACTGGGAGTTGAACCGGTGACCCTTTGGTTCTCAGGCCCAGGCTCAATTCACTGGGCTACACCACCCAGGGCCTTCTTACTCTTTATAGTCCTTTTAACCCTGCAACAATCACAGCACTTAATATTTATATAATGCACAGCACTTGAAATATGCTGTGAGCATTGCCACCTTTATGTCATGACATATGCTGGGAAACTGGGAGTTTTGAAGACAGTGTGTGGGTATCTCATGGTCTGAAGAAAGAATAGGCCACAAGGAAAAGGGGACATAAGGATAAGACTGTGGTAAGAGAGCTGGGGGCAACCGGTGACAGAGAATGCCGGGAAAGGCAAGGCAGAGAGACAAAAGGCAAAAGGTTTTTAATGTTGGTTCAGTATTAAAGTGCAATGTTGGGGGTGTAAATGCAAGTGTGTAGAGTATACAGGGAGTTAAGTCAGGAAAGATACTGGGATCGGGGAGATCATGGTGCAGAGAATCATGGAAACTAAAGTTCTAATGGGGATGGGAAGTTAATGGGCTACAGTGAGAAAAGGTCAATTGTATGGTGGGTTTAAAAAACATGATGTGGATTAGATTTCACATGAGTAAAATTATATGGTATTTGAATGAACGAACTGAACAAGCAAAATAGAGACACTCATAGACGAAGAGCAGATAACAGCTAGTGGGGGTACTAGGGGGTGGAGGGATTAAGCATAAAGGAAAAAGGATTCATGCCCATGGACAACTGTGTGGTGATGGCTAGGGGAGTGTTTTAGGAGACTAAATGGTAGTGGTAAAAATACAATAAAGATTATATTTAAAAAATAAAATTGTTGCAATATACAAAAAAAAAAAGAACATGGTGGGGAAAGAGGGAGTTCAGATGGGGTAGGCAGATCTTAGTAGAAGATAGTGGTCCAAGTCAGATAGAATTTTGGAAAAGGAGATGGAACTGGGAATGATAACAAGTATGGCCAAGAAGGCAAAATGGGGAGAAAACAATGAGGGCTGAAGGGGACAGTGGACATGAGTGAGCCCAGGAGCAAGGACTTGAAATTATGTGTGCAAAGTGTGGTTTGTATTCCTGGAGCTGAGGATGATGCCAACAAGAGATGAAAGCTGAAGTAACCTCGGTTAGACTGAGGTCCTTAGAATAGTGGTCATGGAAGGTTGAATGTCAAAAGATCAAAAAGGGGAGATGAAGAGTATAATATTGAAGTCTGAAGGAGTTGGATGGAGGTCGAAGAGCTGGTGGAATTCTGGTGGATATCTGAAGGTCACAGAGCAAACAGATGAGGATATAGCAGGGGGACTAGAGGGAGAGTGAGAGGGTGGACAGGTCTGGGGTGATGGAAGTGGCAGAGGGCACACTGGAGGCCACAACACAGATCTCTCAATCCTTTTTCTATGATCAAATTACAATACTCATGCATGGTTAATGTTTTAATAGAAACACATTAGACAAGTTGCATAAATTGGAGCTGTACAAGATTTTGATTTGACATTTATATGTTGTAATATGATTACCACTGTTGTGATAACACCTCTGTTACAACAGTATCATCTTTGATGTGTTTATAATAATTAGAATGCAGACTCTTAGCAAATTTGGTGGTGATAACACAATGGTGTAGTCAATATTCACCATAGTGTGCATTAGATCTCCAAGATGTATTTGTCTACAAGTTGCAAGTTAAGACCCTGAAACCACCTCTCTCCTCTTCTGTCATGCCCCCACTCCTGGTAAACAGCATTTTACTTGCTGTTTTTATGATTTGGTTCTTTCAGATTCCACATATCAATGACATCAGACAGGACCTGTCCTTCTCTGACTTATCTCACTTAGCACAATGACCTCAAGGCCCATCTATGATGTCACAAATGGCAGAATTTCCTTCTTTCTCATGAGTGAATATAATCCATTATGTATATCACATCTTCTTTATCTATTCGACAGAGACTTACATCGTTTCTCTATTTGACTATTGTAAATAAAGTGGCAATGGGCATGCTTCATTTCCTGTGGTTTCTAACTGTGCGTCAGGACAAAAATCTTGCTCAGAATATATGCCTGTGTTTACCCTTTAAATTGAACTGGCAGTAAAGGAGAGCAATTACAACTGGTTATGAGCAACATTCAGCAGTATTTTCCCCTGTCTTTTGGGGTACTGTGCACAGGATCAAACACAGAGGGTCTGACAGGAAAAGCTGTTGACTACTATCCAGTGTTCAAGTTGGAAGGTGGTAGCACTCCATCCCATTGAAAGGTCTGCTTATGTACTGAAACACTTGGGTGCCACAAAGACTTTTATGTCCCAAGGCTCACATGATGAAAGTGTCTTTCTTTATTGTGGGATTTCTAAAATATGACACTTTATTTCAACAACAGTGTGGTCTTCTGATCTTACATTTGTAAACTTTATCATCAAAAACACCACGAGAAAACTAAAATTTTTCAGGATAGTGCCCTTAATTCTTTCACATAGACAACCATCACAAAGGTTAAACCATGAAGTAGGTTTGATACATTGATAAGTTAAAAACAGTATTTTTATCATACCAGATTTATTGTTCTCACAACACTGTAGGTAAACCTCCAACTACAAATATGGCGTAAATTGGGTATTTATGTTATGTTATTTGGTACAGGACTTTTGTAGGTAAAATTAATGGTACTAATCAGCTGAATTTGAAATATAGGCAGATTTTCCTCGATTATCTGGTGGAATTCCCATATTACAAGAGCATAAATAAGGCATTTAGATAGGATAAATGAAGACAGATTCAAAACATGATGTATTTGTCCTGGCTGCTGTGGCTCAGTGGATTGAACACTGGTCTGTGAACCAAAGGGTTGCCCCTTGGATTCCCAGTCAGGGCACATGCCTAGGTTGCTGGACAGGTCCCCAATAGGGGGCCTGTGAAAGGCAACCACACATTGATGTTTCTCTTCCTCTCTTTATCCCTCCCTTCCTCTCTGTGTAAAATAAATAAATAAAATCTTTAAAAAAATGATGTATTTTACATGTTATTTGGCTTTAGGATATGGCTCGTGGGATGGGGTGGGTGCACAAAGAAACTGTAAGAAGGAAATAAATTCTATATAAATTTCAAAAATCCTGGAAGTTGGTTCTTTTTTTCTTTGATTGTTGTTCAAGTACAGTTCTCTCAATTTTCACCCCAGTTTTGAGAAAAATCCCAGGCTGGCAGATGTAGTCTTGAGACATCATAATCAGAAGACTCCATCAAGACACCCAGATTTCAAGCATAAGAAATATAAGAAAATGGGTGTTGCATTCGGCTGCTAAATTTATGGTAATTTGATACATCAGGAAAACTAAAGTAATACACATGAGACCAAATTTAAGAGTAAAATATTTAAACAAAATAAAATCAAAGTCTTTATGAATTACCCATGACCAATACAGTTCTTGCCTCCAGATGTAACCATTTCCATCTGAAATATGCCCTGAGGTATCTGGTACAATATTTCTAATGCAGTCTGAAATGGATCTGAAATAGGATTACACACAAACATACACACAAAATCTAACATATTCTGCTCTTGAATCACTATCTCAGGGGTAGAGAAGTGAAGGTTTTCAAGTTACATAAAGCTGGCATTTCAGGAGGAAGAGAAGACTCACATATGACCAGAAAATCGGTGCTTACCTGAGAGAAATATTTTCCCTTATTTTATTTTATTTTTCCTTTTCTCTAGGCTTGTTGCTCATTATCTTGAAAAAACACATTTGGCAAATACATCTCTTTTTATGGCATCACCATAGCCCTTCTGTTACGGGTTGAACTGTGCTCCTTCAAAATTACCATGTTGGATCTTAACCTCCAGTGCTTCAGAATGTGTCCTTATTGGAAACAGAGTCACTGCAGATAGTTAACATAAAACTGTCTGGACTATGGTGGGTCCCTAATTCAAAGGACTGGTGTCGTTATTAAAGGGGGATTTGGGGACGCACATGCACACAGGAGAACTCCACATAAAGACTGGAGTTACGCTGCCACAAGCCAAGGAAGGGGAAGCTGGGGCAGTGTCCTGGAACTGATTCTTCCCTAGGACCTTCAGAGGGTTTTGCCAGTCAGAGAACTAGCACTGCAATACACACAAATCAGATAACATACATTTTAAATGTCACATTATTATGTTAGTACTAGTTTAAATTTTTATAGTATATAACTTTCCAATATATTGATTAAGGGATGACAAACACAACTGGCTGTATATGTGTATAACATGTACATGTGCAAATCACACACAGATATATTACGTGTATTTACATATACATATTTCTAGAAACTCACAAGCAATTGTAGTTATGTGAGACTGTGTTTTGTGCCTATTTTCAATTCTTATTTACTTCAGTAAAAATTTACATGTTTCATATGTGCTAAAATTGTGGGTGTCATTCATGGTACAAGGCTCAATATATATTTGAATGAGGTCAACATCACTCTTCTGTTTCTCAAATTGTTGAATTTTAAAAGTGTACATCAGTTTCACAATGTAAATACAGAGAAACATATGTAAAAATCTCTCAGGAAACTGAGAAAATATCCACTTGGCTCCTTCACAATCAATTGAGAAACTCCACATAGACACGGATTCCTGATTTCCTTCTAAATGCCTCTCATGGCACTGTTCCAAATTTAATAAGAGTCCCCACCATGAACCAGTGTCATCACTTTAGAGGCAGACGTGTGCACCTGCAGACCCACCTTCTGACCAATATGCCCAGATCCTCTGCACAAAGAAGAAAAGCATCTGCCTTCTATAGATACCAACTCCATGCAATTCACATCTTTAATCGTTGTCACAGTCACCTCATATTGTTAAAATCAGCTAAAATGTAAGTTTATGTTCTTTGCTCTACTCTGGTTAATCTAGCCTTTGTACCAGAAATTATTAACAAGCTCATCACTTACATTATCATATTTCTAATAAACGACCACCCCCTCTTCAGGGGTGTCATGTGCAAGATCATAACTGGCTCCCACAAACTTTCCTCATGGACTTCAATTTCCTCCAGCACCAGTGGCTTCATCTTCAGGAGTGACCTGTGACAGGCATATTTCCATTTATGTGCCTTTCATTACAATGCCATGTCTTGCTCATTTCTGGGAATGTACTGGGATGAACTAAAGTTTACACTTGAGGAGTCCAGATTGTTTCAGGACCTGGTGTTTATTATAAATTCTGAACTCCTCCATGGCAAGCATCAGACACACTTCAACCACATAAGTATTTATGTTACAAGAATATTCTATGCAATTACAATTATATAAATCATTGTTCCCAGTGAAGATGGTCACCATGTCCCTTGTACTGTTCCCTGGTAAGACACTCATAAAGGTGCTTAAACTCTGAAAAGGATGAGGGAGTTACTAAATGAACACTGTGCACATTCCTATAATTTACATATGTCTCATAAGCATAGTGGATTTTATATTCCTTATCCAGGCAAAGATGAGTCTGGAGACACTGGAGTCACGGCTCATGAGCAGGAAGGGACTGACAGTTGGGAAACACACAGAGATTACTGAATTCAAAGTGAAGAGAATCCTGCTGGGATTATTAAAAATAGCTAAAATAATACGAAAGATGCAGGAGAGAGTGTTAAAAAAGACAAAGGTGCTCACCAGGAGAATGATGGTTTTGGTAGCTCTGGACCCA
Organism: Carollia perspicillata; assembly: GCA_004027735.1. NCBI lineage: Eukaryota > Metazoa > Chordata > Mammalia > Chiroptera > Phyllostomidae > Carollia > Carollia perspicillata. Next base: position 1,990 of record PVKM010036920.1, on the reverse strand, counting down.
GGGGACGATTGGGAGGTGATGTGGGTCCGGGGAATGTGTCGGACCCTCTGCTTGTGTCTGTGCAGAATGACGACCATGGAGCCATTGGCCCAGAGCATGAGCATGAAACATACAACATCAGGGGACACTATCAATACTGCATAAAATGAGTCTATGGATTTTTCATGACGAACAGAAGAACAGCGTCCAAAATATTTTGTGTGTGTGATGTTTTTGTCGCTTAAAATGCTAGACATAAACATTAAATAAATGACATTTACCAACATTTGCAGGATCCAATACAGAAAAATTGTAGGGGCAATGTACTTTGGAGCTTTATGTTTAAGCTCTGCCCACCTGGAGTTCATGGGGCTGATGGTGATGGCCTGGAAGGTGCTCAAGAGGCAAGCCATGCCAATGGACACACCCCTGCCCACTGTACCCAAATAGGGGAAAAATCTACATTCAAAATTACTGAGATGGTAATACCACATAAAATATGTCAATGTAAAGAAGATTCCATTAGAGAACAGAACTAAGAAATTGGCCACAGTCAGGCTGTTGATAATCAAATCTGTGGGCCTCAGCCTGTACCCAGTGAAATAAAGGAAGAAATGATGGTAAAGCAGAGAGAAATTCCCCAAGACGCCGATTGCAGTCTGTAGTAAAAACATCATTCCTGCTACCAAATCCCTGGTGTCCATCCTTTCACTTCTCAGTGACTTAGATTTGGTCTCTGAACTAGGGAGAACCCTGCATAAGAAAATAAGATGTAAGCCACATGTATAATGTCAGCCAATCCTAACATTCTGCACTTACCAACAGTTCCTATGTTACATACTGACAAAGATTTTCTGCCATTTAGTGGCTTCCAAAGTTGAATCTGTAAGCACTAAACAATACTTTTAAAATACGAATCACTGCTAATGAAGCACACACATACAAGAACTTCTCTCACAGATTCGTGAGGCAGACACTATTGCACATTTTTTCAATAAATGAGGACGACATCAGTAAAGACTTACATGTAAATTCACCCACTGGTTAGGGGTAAAGTGGTGATTTGAAGGTGGCTGTGCTTGTAATGACAACAGTGGATTTAATCCACAGTATAACAACATGCTAGTTGGCTGTTATTTGAATAGTAATGTCATTCAAATAAATGAGTTGCTTTTTTAAGTTTTCATTTTTAGATTAATGAAAAGTGTCCACTTGCTTGCCCAAATATGTGCTTTGAATAAAGCTTTACAGATCTTCATAGAGCTTAGATGCACTGAGTACAGAATAAACTGCAGGTACCAGCCTCTGACAAGTTGGGTATGATGAACGCAGGAATGGTGCGATATTAGAAAAGCTCATTCACTTCCTTCAAGGAACAGGAGTCGACAAGTGCACAAGTCATGGGAACTACTGGAAAGGAGACATGGATGCCTTACAAACAGTGTGTGGCACAAGCAAAATTATTATTAATTTCAGATCATATGCACAATGATGTATTAAGACCTAAAGAAGTAAAATAGTTAGCACTAAGGCTATATTTGAATAAAAATATTAAAATACAAAAGACATATGCAAAATGGAACATTTAAGTCAAATAGTCATGTATTTTCTAAAACATACATGTGTTGGATTGGTATTAAAATAGTTGAGAACACCAAAATTTCAGAAGGTACATGGGAGTCTGAAAGTACTGTCTGAAACTTTTAAGCATTTCTTAAATGCTGCTTTGTAAACACTATGTGGAAAAGGTTTCTTCATAATCAAAATAGACACAATTATTAAATCTGTTTAGCAAATAATATGCCCAGAGTTAGAGAAAATGTTTCTATACAGATAATGCTCACAGACACACTTTCTGCACATGGTCAGAAATAATTCAACAATTACTGAACTGTCAATAATTCCTCTAAATTTGAAGGCATGGAGGTATGAAAGGGGGGACCTCTAGAAAACTGAAAATGTCTGTGATTTTGTAAAGTTGGCTAAACAGAGATTGACTCCAACTCCAGCC
>PVKM010036919.1:0-14636 GCA_004027735.1 Carollia perspicillata | reverse complement strand
TGCTGGACTTGTCATTGTTCTTTATGATTTTATTTCTTTTCTTGTGGGTGTAGTGTATTATCATTTGCTTCTGTTTTTGAGGAGGACTAATGGGTATTTTTCTTTAAACCGAAGTTAGAAAAATAGTTCATCCTTTAATAAAGCCTCTCTGTGCAGCTAGTATTCTGGATTTTTCTTTGTTCACTTGCAGTCACCGCCAGGTTATTTTTCCCCTGCTAATATTTCTAGGTCCCTGAAAGTCTTTGGTTGACAATTTTAGGTGATGGGAATTTCAATGCTTGCTACAGTCTTTTTCCTACCTATTAGGTAGCCTCTGCAAACACACTATTTCTTCCTATTCCTATTTAGGCATTAGTTTTTGTTGTTGTTGTTGTTTGCTCTTTTATACTAAGGCAGGTTTTACAAAATTAACAACTACAAATTTTGGAGTCTGCTGAAAGTTCAAAGACAGACACTAATGGTTTTAGCTGCTATTTGCGGAAGAGGAGAGAGTTCAACTAATTCCTGTGGAAATGAGCTGGTGCGCAGTCTAGTAACAAACTAGGCGCTAACAGTAGTGTGATGGGAGTAGATTGGATGAGCAGGCTTGGGGAAGCGTGAGTTAAAAGCCAAGCGGAGAACACATGGAGAGAATGACACTTGGGCTGTGCCTGGTTTGGCTGCGGGGGGAAGTCGGTTATTATTGCTCAGAAAAGGAGCTCATCCTGGTGCAGAGGACCCATGAGCCAGGAACAGAGTGCGAGCCTCAATTACCACGGGTTTGCAGGGATAAGGGAAGACTACAGGAGTCTGAGGTCAGAGTCAAACCATCAGAAACTCCTGCTGAATGACAGATGAAGACACAATGAGGCCAGAAGGTGATCGCTTTGAGCAAGATAGTCACGAAGATTGAAGATGGCATGGTAGACAGGAATGAAGGCCACATGACCGGGCATCTGAGTGAAGCCCTAGGACCCTGGGGAATGGCAGTTAGTGTTCCAGTGAACCTACCATGTCTCACTGGCAACCTCACTGTCCTCACAGGTGGTATTCTCATCAAGTGCAGTGAAATGTGGGCAAGAGAAGCCGGTGGTGGAGATCTGGTGTAGGCCCAAAGCATCCTCACTCCGGTGTTGAGAGGCAGAGATGGGTGTTACAGCAGAGCTTTAGATTAGTCTCAGTTAACTTCCGTTGCTCCTAGACCAATCCCAGAGGAGAGCATTGTGCTGTATGCTGTGCTGAGATGTGCCCATGACCTAGTAAATCCTCGAAAATGTTTAAATGAAGTTGGCCACGGGAGCCTTCATTTCTGCTTTCTGAATTTATTATCTCCTGATGGTTTCCTTTCCAAGTCCATTGGGTCTCTCCAGCTTCTCTAAACCAGTGGTTTTTAAAACTAAGTATACTTCACCGTCATGGAAGGAAGCCTTGTGAAGCTTAGATGGCCGCTCCCCTTTTCCCCAAGAATCTCTTAGGCAGAGGAATGGGCGCAGCACAGTCATTTGCATTTCTAACATGTTCCCAGTGATGCTGCACTGCTGGTCTCCCTCGACACTTTCAGAACAGTTTTGCCTTAACCCTTTGACGCTGCTACTTTATCCACATCCGTCATTCCCTGAGGCAAGAAGCCTATGAGCATAAGTCACATATATGTTCCCCAGTTCTGAAACAAATACTAAAATCAACACTATTTGAAGGCATATGAACTCAGCAAAATTTAGTCATCTCATGAAATGATGTGTACAAATATCTGTAAAAGACTAATGGCCACAGCAGATTCTCCGGCTTCCTTGTTTTTGTTCAGTTAGATGGGTCTCTGATGAGAAGAACAATCTGAGCCAATGAAGGTGTAAACTTCTAACGGTGAGCAAGGATTTTCCTGGCCCGAGTGCTGATGTATTTTGTATAACCAGATTGCCGCTTGTGCTGTAGTTCCTTCCTTCACCTCAAAGTCCACATGCTCCACAAATCAATCAACAAGTTCTTTTTATTTCCAGCTCTTACCACTCCCTGTCCAGGAAATTGAGTAAGGTGGCCAATGGGAATTTTGTGTCCGAAGGAGAAGAAGGCGGGTCACTTGCAAGTTAGTCCTTTACAAATGGGAAACCACCTGTTCCATATCTTTTGGCCATCACCAAAAAAATTTCAATGCCAGATAAGGGTCATCTTTGTTTCAGTATTTGCCCAAGTCTGAGCATATTGCTTTGTTTGACATTGTCTTCGAAAGAACCATATATTTCTGTCAAGAAACGTTGTCCAACATGGCACCTGTGAAAGGGTAAATTAGGCTCTAGAGTTTTGCAAAATTATTTTCTTTTTTCCATCACATGGCATTTCAGTGAAAATGTACGAGAACACTCCCATTTGCAGGGCTTGTATTTTTCGTGGTGTCCTGTTCCGTGATGTTGAACATGATAGTAGAAGTGCTAATTGCTATCGTGGCCTGAAAGGTGACATCTTACCTCAGTTCAATGGCTTGAATCTGCATCTTTATCTGAGTCTTAGGTCAAGTGGCATAAAGCTGAACATTTCAACAGGCTCTTATTTTGTGTTTTAGCCTAAGTCGGGGAGGCAAAATAGAGTCCTCTGGGGCTATAGCTAGAAATATCCTCAAAAGCTGTCATTCGTATATACTCATCGGCTTCGTTGCATGATGCCTTATGTATTTAGGAGAGTAAATATGTTTTTCGAATTCAGGGTTTCTCAGCTCTCTTACTCACAAGGTGCTTTTAAGGAATTAAAATACACTAAACATTTAACGCTGTGTTCCACATTTATTTTTCTGCTTGCTTGCTTCTTCTTTTTCATCTGCCAGATTTGTTTTGTGTTCCCTCAGCCCTTTAATCACAGACAGAAAAGAAGTTCTGTGTGTCACTTGGTAATTCCTCAGCCAATGTCTCTTCAACCATATCACAATAGACAGGGTAATTTTTTAGATTTTTATCAGTTTAATAGCCTGACCACAGTGCGCATTTAGAAAATAGAAAGGATATTCAAATTGCTGCCATAAATTCAAACTATATCTCCTATTATATGTCAATTTTGAGAATATTTCCCGAAACACATTAGGAGTGAGCTTTTGAAGTTAACGTTCATTCTCATTTAGTAGTATCTTGATTCAGATGAACCAAAAATAGGAAAATAGATCTTTGATTCTATTTCAAATTTACTATTTGATTACTGTGATAATGGATTTCCTTAGCAGTTTGGTTTTGTTCACCATCACACTGGGTTCCATTCTTTACATTGTTCAAACAGTTTGTTCAATCACTTTTATGGTATAATCATAGAGTGACTGTAGTAATATTAGGAAATAATACTTCAATTGTTTAACATTACCGCGTGTGTTTTGCATGCAAGTTGACAAATTAATACCTCCTAAAGAGTGTCAACATGGTTCATTACCAATGATGTTCCATACTCTACTTTTAATGACTTCTTTCTCTCAAATACATTTAGCTTGGTTAAGGGCCCCTAATCTTGACTCTGTTTATATGTTGACCTTGTGTATTCTTTACAGTGGTAATGCCACATCTCAATTATCCACTGGTGTTCTGTTCTCCAGAACTCATAAGTGGGCTGACATCTTTACTCATTGGGTTGTGTGGAAAAAATAAGATCTGTGCTGGTCTGGACCTGCTCTGTCACTAATTTTCAACTCACATGTAACCACTTTCCATATGCATCTTCCCCTTGAGCCACAGCTCTTTGGTTCATAGTGCTTAAAATAAAGTAATTTTAAATGAAAGTTTAAGCAACAACCCAATATCATAGAAGCACTCAGAGGAATGAAATTGTTTCCTTTCTTGCAAATTTTATTTTAAATTTCCCGATTATCGTCTTCATTGACAATGTAATCAGGATGTAATATTGAGTTGCTGTTAAGTTTTAATGCTACTTATGTTGTTTAATACAGTGTATAATTTGGCACCAAATCTTTTAGTAGAACCCAGCTTTGACATCCTCTGAAGTCATCCACTCAAAACTAATATTTTTAATCAATTGACGCCCTTCTCCTTCCCTCCCCCATCTGTTTTTCATCTTAGAATGCACATAGCATATAGATTTTTTAATATTATAGGATTTTAAGAAATAGGATTTCCCTTTTCACAAGACAAAATTATTAGAAAGGCAGAAAAATATTCTCCCAGGATTTTAAAAATATAAAATATTATACCTGGAAGTAAGTTGACTTCTCAGCAAATTTTCAGCTGTAGACTCTTTTTTTGTTAATTAAGTGATGTTACTGACATCTCTCTACTCTAAATGAAGCAGAATATTTAGAATAAGAGTCAGTCCTTTTACCTAAAAATAGTGTATATCATTAGGACATTATACCGCACTTAAAACCTCACTAGACATTTTACTGTCATGGTTCCTGGGCACTAACTTTCCTGTAGTTTTCGCCTTTTTAAGTTAAGGATCCATTTCTTAAGACTTAGCTTCTGAAGACCACCAGCTGATGTTTTCGAACAGTAGTGCAGCTCCCATACCTTGGGGAGCACGTGGGTGCCTGTGTAGTCTGGATTTCAAATACCGACAGGGGATCATAATTAGAGTATAGCTGCAGTTTCATGAATATTCAGTCACTCCATAAAAAGAATTAACTTCAGCCATAGATCAATTACATGAAAGTTGATAAACTCCCTAAGCAAGTATGATAGTTCTTTTTCAGGGAACGAATTCCGATGCAAGAGAAATGTCCTTTTCCTTATTTTTATTTTCAATCATTCAAGTTAATCATTCTGTGTCATAGCAAAAAATGTAATGTAGTCCAGTTTTCCTCATAGACTTAAGCTCATCGTAGCCTGTTCTCATTGTGTCTGCCCTCATCTTCTTTTCCCTGAGGTGAGGTCTCAAGGCCAGGGCGGGAGAGATAAGGTGGTTTCTGTGACCTGCATGTCACTATGGCCTGAAAGGATATCCCAGCACCACTTTTTCGCCCTCGATGATGTAACTCAGCCCCTGGGTTCTTGTCTTATCGAATTATGAGAGGTTAATATATGCTGTCACCAAGTCCATGTTTCCACTCGGTCGCTAGCTCTACTGTCCACTCTAACGTTAAAGGCTCAGTCTCTTGGTCCCAACTTAAGGTGTGTTTGGGGTACCGTAGCCTTCCATGCTGTTCATAACCACACAGAAACAAAACCGTGGTGCCTCACTGCAATACATGTAGGTTATGAAAGGCTCTCTTGCATTTTTCAGATGGCCATTCTGCTTTTTTCTCTCATATCCTGAATACTTTGGGAGACTCTCTGTGTTGTGTGCCAGATAGATGGTGAAGTACGATTCCTTTATACTCTTAAACTTTCAAAACCATCTGGGAGTGCTATCCCACGCTCTAGCTAAGCCTGCAGGAGCTGCAGGATGCAGAGGACCTCATCAGTGTTTGGCCCTGTTAGACTCTGCTCCAGCTCCACTCCCTCTCTAGCTTGCAGGAATTTGTTCAAGTGGAGGATGGCAGTACCAAGTAGGGTAAGGGGGAGAAAAAGCAACCAAACAAATAAAATCCCACAAGTGTGCTAATGTCTCCTCTCTCACATACCCACACTGCTTTGAAAGTTAGGCTCAGGACTATATATCCAAGAGTGTGTTGATCCGTGATTGAGTGTTTTGATTAGAGATTGCACCATAGACCATCACAGATGGGAATCATTGTTTGAAATAAATGCTACATTCCAACAATGTCAATAACTGTACTCCCTTTGATCACAAACTTAAAGCCATCGCATTTCATAACCACTGAAAGTCGGGCAAGTGAGAAAAAGAAAAAAAAAGGTAATGGAGACAGAAATGCTGGAGCCCCACATCTTATATTATTTAAGCCCTAGGCTGTTAAGGTTCTGTTTAACCAACATTCATACAATCTATGTAGCCTCATTACTATTTACTTACACAGTCATCTTAACTCACATTATCTGTGTTCCCCTTTCAAAAGTTCGAGAACAGTGCTTTCTGTATAGAAGTAAGTTACTACATGTCTGTATTATTTCATAAGTGAATATTACATATGTATCTGTTGAATATTATGCAAGTAATATGTTTATTTAAGCATTTTATTATTTAAAATACAACTTTAAAATGATTAGCTTGCCGGAGTGTTTTAGATGAAGAACCAGGTCAGATTCCTTTTGGCGGAAGTATAAGGGGTGAAGAAAGGATGATTTGAAGTTCAGGGTCAAGAACAGAAACATGTAAGCGTGAGAGTAAGATGGCTCATAGTCCATAGCGAAGAACCAGGAATCGGTTTCAAGAATCAAAATATAAAACGAGAGTCGGTAACTCAGAGGGACTCTCTTTCCAGTTCGGCCTCTGGACTGGAGGGATGACTGATTAGGTTCTGTTGAGGGACTCACCCTGTTGGGTGACCAAAAGTGTTCCAACTGCTCATTCTGAAGTTGGCCAGTATGTATACAAATCCTCATTTGCCCCTGACCTTGTATACCCAAGGTATTTTAACTTTCTGGGTTTCCTTTCTGTAAAATAGGAATATTAATAGGAGTTACATAGCAGGATTCAGAATGGAGCCCTTCAAGAACACCAGAAAACAACTTTATTCTTTGTCTCTTTCATGACTTGTTTTGTGGGTTTTTTGGAGATAGCATGAAGTGGGTAGCTGCAGCTCTGCCAGTTTTTAGGGTTTCCCCCTCAGCCTACTCGTCTCAGGTTCAAGCTCCAATGGATGTTCCTCCCCCTTAAGATAATAGAACTTGAACTGAGGGGCTCACACACACACAAGCTCTATCCAAAGCCCTGAGATGGTCTTAGCCATGTTATTATGATTATGTTTTATTAATTTTCAGAACTAAGATATCCTTTGTATTGATTTTCATAATCCCCCCCACCCCAACAAATTGCACGTTTTAGGACCCACGAAATCTGATTCTGCTCTGGTACCAGACTCAATTTTTTAAGATCTTATTTATTTATTTATAGAGAGAGGGAGAAAGAGAGGGAGAGAAACAATGATGGAAGAGTGAGCTTCCCTTAATCTTGAATACTTCCTTCCATGTCATAATTCTGGACAAAAAACTGGCTGCCATTATTTCAAGAGCTGGTTCTTCAAGTGAGAAGTGACAATACCCCACCAGTTTTCTCATACTCTAGAGGAAGCAAATCAGTTTCTCTGGTCAATTCTTTTCCCTCAGTTCCACCAAGTTTTATTGAGCCCATGAATGAGCTAACCTTACTGGGAATGGTCTTCTGAAAGCTATTCCTCTCTAGGCTTTTCCTCCTTCATGGTTAGGGAACTTAGAATTAATAACACACTATCAAGTCTTTCCCAAAAAAGGCTCTCCGGAGTTTTCAACTTCCTCTGACTATTGCCAACATGTTGCATAGCCTGGAAGTGGGGGTCAATCAAAGATCACAGCACAGGTTCTTGGATGCCTCATTTGTAAGTCCTTTTTGGACATGCAGAGTTTCACATTGGAAAGTGGATGGCACCTGTGGTATTAGGGCGTCCCATGGACTGAGCGAGGGTACAAGCATTTTAGCAACTGTTTCACATGACATGAGCTAGAAAATAATGGAACCTCAAAAAATTTGAGCTATTGTCATTGTCAGAATACCTTCAAGAACTGGTCCAAGGTCTGTAAATGACTCCATACCCCTGAAATGACGTCTGAATCACTGAGGCAAGTCTTACAGTAGGTTAATCAGAAAAGACAGGGAGATTAAAGGAATTTATCTTTGGTTGAATAAAATAAAAATATTTTTAAAGCAGAAACATGCTTATTTCTAGCTTGAAGGTATATATATTGATATAATTTCCTCTTTTTTTGATTAAGATTTCTGGTACTCCAAAGTTGGTGCAAGTTATTTTTAGAATTTTCTTTTATTTCTAGTAAGGATCAGGTTAACTTAATTCATTGCATCTGACTATTATAATTTGCATCTTACCTCTAATAAAAACAGAGCTTCAGCTGCACAGGCACCAAATTAAATTTTCTATTGTTTCCATTTTATGGAAATGTAAAGCTATAGTGTTTCTTTGCAAAAATAATTGCACAAAGTTAAGCACATTTAAATTCACAGAAGCATGATTTTTATAGAGCAAAAGGCATAGAAGCATCTTGAGTATAAGAGTAGGTAGATTAGACTGAATAAGCATTAATGATATTTATTTGACCCCAACTTGTTCTTTAGTACAATATTCTTTAACATAAAGCAAAAGATGTGGGTGGGTTGTTTACTTGTTTAACATTTCATATTCTAAGGAGAAATGTATGCAATTAATTACCACACTCAGAAAAGAAAATCATTCACATGGAAAATGAAATTTGAAACACAATGTGCGTATATTTCAGCTCTAATAGTGCAAGAAAAAACTAACCTTGAGAGTTCATAGTTTTTCTTAAATTATGTTATCTGTCATATATGTGGATGTCTTTAAATATTTGAAAAATGCTATATATTATTTTGCATGTTTAAATTAGAGAGTAAATTTTCTTCATTTGTATTTTATAAATGTGACTCTTATTTTATGATATTTAGCTAGGAGAGAGATAATAGAACCAAGTAAATATAATCCATACTATAGCAAAAATTAGGCAAAAGGATGCCCTTGCTTGTGTGGCTTAGTGGGTTGAGTGCTGGCCTGTGAACCAAAAGGTTGCTGGTTTGATTCCCAGTCAGGACACATGCCTGGGTTGTAGGCCAGGTCCCCAGTAGGTAACCGCACATTGATGTTTCTCTCCCTTTCTTTCTCCCTCCCTCCCCCTCTGTCTAAAAAATAAATACATAAAAATCTTGAATAAATGTTAAGCAAAAATAGGAATCAACCTGTACGTGAGGGTGTGAATTCCTAGGAGAAATAAAAACAATAATCACAATCATAATAAAAACCCCTAGTAACAGATATACAGGGCCCAGCAAAAATAACACCCCTTTTTTTAATTACAGAATTTTTTTACAAAATCATAGGCATGCAATTCTGTAACATAGAATCACACTCAACACACCATATGGCAGTTTAGGTGAAATGTTCAAAATTGCTGTCCATCTCCTGTGAGATATTCACATACCCTACCAACCACACTCAAGCAAGGCTTAGCTCTGCCAGACCCTGTATTTCAGGTTTTGTCCAATTTTCCTTCCACTATGATCTTCCAGCTCTTTATACAAGTCATTCATGTTTCTCTGTCCATGTGTTTTGGCTAGGTGAGATCACAGGTCCTGCCCCCAAAGAAGAAACATAACTCAGACCTCATCAGTTACACTGTTTCAACTCCCTGCCTATTGGCATCAGTTTAGGACCCATGTTCCAACAGCCCAGGATTCACTAGTTCTTTTGAGAAGCTTAAAAAAAAATGTTGTTCATCATCTGGAAACTTCCATCAATGAGGGCAAACTAGTCACAAGCTCCTGGAGATCAGAGTTCCCCGCATTTGAAGAAAGCCCACATAAGGAAGCCAACAGAGCCCTGGCTGGTGTAATTCAGTGGGTTGAGCACAGGCCTGTGAACCAAAGGATCGCGGTTCGATTCCCAGTCAGGGCACATGCCTGGGTTGCAGGCCAGTTCTCAGCAGGGGACACATGAGAGGCAACCATACATTGATATTTCTCTCCCTCTCTCCTACCCTTCCCCTCTAAAGATAAGTAAACAAAATCTTAAAAAAAAAAAAAAAACAGAGAGGGTGGCAGGACTCGGGGAGAGAGAGACAGAGAGCAGGAGACAGAGGCACCCGATGACTGCTGAACTCCAGGTGCAGCGGAGGCTAGATTCTGTTCTCTGGATTTTTAGTCTACTTGAATAACTCAATTCACTTTTTGCATAATCCAGTTTGACTTAAATTTCTCACACGTGCAACCAAAAGGGTAGTTGTGTTGGAGGGCAAAATTTATTTGCCTCTACAATTGTGTTAAGTGCTTATGCAAATTGTCATGCTGAATTTGCACAAGTCTTGACATTTTCAAGTTGGAGAAGGTAAAGACTCAAAGTGACTTACTCAAAGGTCCATAACCTGTCAAAGCAATGACATCCTCTGAGATCTTTGTCTCTCCATTTCATTAATACAACTGTATTATATGTCCTGCATCTTTAGCTCTTATTTGTCTTCTTCCCTTATCCATTTTAGTTGATGGGAATTTTCATTATTCTCACTTTAAAATCCCTGAAATACTTTTGATGTTCTTATGTTTATTCTAAGTTCTACCACTTAATTAGTGATGAAGTTCTAAACAAAGTAAACATTTAAAAACATTAGATTTGACCAAAATATTGCATATTGCAATAGAAGTTTGTTTTTGCAATTACCATATTTTTCAGACTATAAGACACACCCACCAGATTTGAGAGGGGGAGGGGTGTGTCTTATCTGAATGTAGCTTACTGTGCCTGCTGTGGGGGCACGGGTTGTGGTGGTCTATGTTATTTATGTTATTAAATATTTTACCACATTTTTTGCTTTAAAAATTTTTTTCGTATTTTCCTCCTCTAAAACCTAGGTGCATCTTATGGTCCGGTGCATCTTATAGTCCTAAAAATACTGTACCTGTTTATATCAGAATGATTATTTCATATAAATGCAAACACTGTGTCTATCTTCAAGTTCATTGATTTTTTTCTTTATCTTAAATCTACTGATGAAACAGAGGGCTTCTTTATCTATGTCATTGCTCATTTCATTGTTAGCTTTTCCGTTTGACTCTATAATTTCTGAATTTGTTGAAATTACTTGGCTGAAATCATTCATTAAATTCTTACAGATTGTCCATCTTTTCCCTTTGAACCATTAACTGATTAATTTTACCTTTTTTTACATGCCTTGACAGATCTTTCCAATATTTGTGCCATATTTGAGTCTGGTTCTGTTGATGATTTTATCTCTTAACCAAGGTTACTCTCATTGTACCACAGGTTTCAAATTATGCTAGGGTGGAGGCTAGTTTACACAAGGTTTCTCTTGATGTCTGTCTCGCTCTGAGTTTTAAGGCTCATGTTTCCACTTCCCATGCTCTTGCAATTCTCCCAGGAACATTACCCTGTTACTTGTTATTCACTGTTTGTTAGCCTAGTTGTGGGGAGAGAGCATTTCTCTTCAGCCTTGACTTAGCCCCAGACTTAGATGGATACAGTGTCCCTGGAATGCAGCCTTCTCAACGTCCCTGCCTTTCTCTCAGCTACAGATCTACGATGTGTCCTCCTGTCCCTATTTCTCATGGTAGATTTTTATTTTCTTCTTGATGCAGTGGCTTTGCAACAGTGCTGTCAGACAACCTGTATTTTTGCTCTCACAATGAAGACTTTCATTCCACAGAGGAGATAGGGAGTTTGTGCCCTAAGCAGTGACCCCCGTCCCTGCTTCCCAGGCCTGCATCATGAGCCATGCTTTCTCAAGACCACCCCAAATTATTCTTGTGAGTACACAGTGGGGCCTTGGAGGAAAAAAAATGCCATATAGTTTTGGAACCCTGGGCTTCACATTCTCTTGCCAGCCATAGCTCATCTCCCTCAATTTCTAACCTTTTTTAGCTGAATTCTTCTGACCAGTTTTCTGGCTGCTTCTGTTCTAGAAAATCAGTTCTTCTGTCCCATCTCCCACTGCCCATATGCCTTTCTCTGTTTAGATTTTAGAGTGATTGGTTACCCTGCGATGCCAACTTTTTCTTAGGGTGAAGAAAATTGTAATATTTCCATTCATTTGGTTATTTAAAAATTTTTTAATGTATGAATGGGGCTACACATTTTCTAGCTCTCTGTATCCGTCCATGGTCTCCAACATACATCATATGTAGGAAAGGAAACTCCAGGTATTCTCTATTCCATTTCAGTGGAGTAATTTTATAGTAAACAATTAGTCACATTTCACAAATGGAGCAAAAATATATACTGTAGGCTGCTGACACCAAATTAAGCAGAAATAGGACCGAATCTCCAAGTGAGTCCTAACTTACGGTTACAGAGCCACAGGGAGTCCAAAACTGCCATTTGTCATTACACACTCATACAAGATGGACATGTTCCCCCAGAACTCTGAGTTCGTGATGTGCCAAACCCTGTTTACTTACTTAAGTCTCAAAGAAAACATATGAAGTAGACAACAGGAAAAGGGAGCGTGGAGTGACTAAGAAAGGTACCCAGAGTGGCGCATCTGGCAAAGTTCACGGGTGAGATTTGCACTTGACTTCACGGCCTATATATTTAATCACCAAACTCCTCTTCTTTTTCTGAAAAAAAAAAAAAAAAAGGATATTAGTCATTCACTGGTGAGTGAAAAATAAAACCCATCACCTATGTCTACATTTCCAGACACTTGGCCACACTTTGGGAAAGTGAGCAGTGATGGTTTTGTTGGTTTTTCAAGCTGAGAAACGCTGCCTGTGGAAGTTATGGAAACACTCTTTGTTCATTTTTGTGCTGGCCCAGCAAAAACAGCTATTACTATTTTAGAGTACTTAATAGAATGCATGTGTCCGTCTAAAATACACACTTTATTACATTCAGTTCTTAGACCCAAGCCAGCTAGTCAGATTTTCATTGTATGGTGACTGGTTTTTTTTACAATTAATTACAAATATGATCCTCGAGTGTGTAGAAAAATACTCTGGATGAAACTTCAAGATTTTAATGAATAAAAATGACCACCATTTGACCTCTATTCATACAATCTTAATTGAACAATAAGTAGTTATCCTAAAATAATCATGGACTCCAATGGGAGATGGTAATTGCTATATTAGGCTGATTGATTAAGGTTATAAAAAGTTATTAGTGTGCGGGTGAAGGCCACAAATTTACCTTGTCCTTAGTTTAATTTGAATTCTTTCAATAAAAGAGGAAATAATTGTGGTCCTCATATTTTATAAAAAATCATTTTCTCTTCCAATTAATGTCTTTTCATTCTGTGAGCAATTTCCAAAAATAAATTATGGCCACAACCATCATAGAGAACGTTGTTTTATAATATTTTATTTAGTTTTTTTTCTGGTAAGTTAGTCTGTTGATATAAACTACCAGCAACTAAATGCAAAGAAATGTAAAGCCTAGGATTAGTTTCATATAACTATATATTCCAACTTTATTAGAAGTTGGTGTGGAAGGAATTCACACTTATTTTCACTTATTATACACTGTAGAAGATTCTACCTATTTAATATATTTTACTTTACTATAATAAAATTTGATAAGACAAAATCTTAATAATAAAACTTGATAAGATAAATTCTATTAATCTCATATTATTGATAAGGAAATCAGATCTCAAGGAAGCTATAAAACTTACAGAAATTGCATGTAGTTTTGAGTGGCAGTGAACCGAGTCTCGTCTACTCTACTTCACATTCATTTACAAGGAAAATCACAGTGTCACTGAAATATGTTCTGAAGTTCCTTTTTCATAATTATTGGTCTAATTTTAAAATCCTATTAATTCCCTCAAAGTTCCTAATCAGTACATCATCAAATAGTTACTGTATGGAGCACAACATGGTACAAAATTACTCAGAAAACAAATGGGATTAATAATTTTTCAGATGCTTCTCGTAGCAGGGTGATTGCCCTGTTAGCCCTTCTTCCCTCTTGGCAAAACTATTAGCTGTGTAAACGTGTGACATTCATGGCTGGAGGTGTTAATGAAGCCTCTTTGGAGATTTCAACCATAATTAGCAGTAATACCCCACAAAATAAAACCAGAGAGAAAAGAGAGGGAGACAGACAGACAGCCTGAAAATGCAAACAGAGGTAGAAAGAAAGGAGTCATTCAGAGCCAGGCAGACCTATGTTCAAGTTCTGGCTCTGACACTTACCAGCCATATGACCTTGAGCAACCAGCTTAGTGCCTGAGATCACTTTTTTAAGTTGTCAAGAGGAGATAAGAATGTCTGTCTCATAAGGTTATTGGAAAATGTAATTACGGAAATATTTCTAGTGCAGCTCTTGCATCAAATGAAGTCTCTATTGCTATTAATTTCTCCTTTTCCGTATTCTTTCCCTCTTGTGTTCTTGTCTAATAATTAGCATCAGCTCCAAATTGTCCTTGGAATGTGGCCTAAGGCATGGGGTAGTGTTTTCAACCATATAGCCAAAAATAATATGTACCCAGGGGAAAAGCTATTTAATGTAGTAATGGTTGAAGCTGCTGATGGCAATATAATTTACACTGAAGTAAAAATACAGAAATCCCCTAGGATGATGACTCTTCAAAGTTTTCAGGAAGAATTATTCTCCATAGGAGAAGAGAATTGCTTTATATCCTTTCCTTTTAATATGTCTCATTACACCTTTGAAACATATACATTTCATTACATGCTTCCATTAAAGCATCTCATTATAACTTTCAAATATGTGCATCTCATTACATCTCCTTTAAGGATCTTTGCATATTCTCCATTTGTGAATTTCATTAAAGCTTTTCCCTTATATATCTCATTACTAAATTGCTTTCATGTATGTTATTATAACCTATATTTCTCATTATATTATTTAAACATGCACATCTCATTACACCTTTCTATTTATGCATCTCATTACACTCCTCAAAAATGTGTATGGTATTACATCTTTCTCCTTTGCATATCATTACATTTGTCCAATTATGCATCTCATTATGCCATTTTATTGTACTGTTCTTTTTATCTGTGCCATTGCACTCCTTAAACCCAAACATCTAAAGTAAACCTCTACTTTATGCCATTTTATACACATTACAGATATA
>PVKM010036918.1:0-14613 GCA_004027735.1 Carollia perspicillata | reverse complement strand
ATGAACACACCCCAGAACCCCCCAAAACCGTCCCACCCAGGGAACTGACGTGAGGCCCAGACACCAGTGTAATGCGTGAGCCGGTAGAACGACTCGCCGCTCGGTGTCAGATCAACTGAAGTATTTCAAGCACTGGAGGGTCAGGTCACAAAGGAATTAAGATTTGTCTGGAGGAGAGAAGGCAGGAGGAAGAACATAGGGGAAGAAATATCACAGCCGCCCACAAAACAATAATAATAACTAAGGTTTAAGAGTCACACAGGCACGCAGACTAATGTATTTTCCTCCCAATAACTAAGAGGAGCGAGTGCATTAGTATTGTCTTCACGCTACAGACGCAGAAGGGGAAGTCGAGCTGAAGTTATGTGCCACCTCCCAAGTGGTGGGGCTGGGTTCCGGCTGCAGGGCCCCAGCTCGGACGTGCAGCTATTCAGGAGCGCAGGGTCTGGAAAGGCCCGAACGGGCTACTGGTTCCCTTCAGTAATTACTGCCTCACGCGAGGGAAAGAGAGGAACTCTTCTGAAAGCCATGTGAACCGACGGTAAAACATAAGCTCCACACTCCACGGGGTGGCCATGGAGCTCTGTTCCCAAGCAGGGCGTCCAGGGGACACACCAGGAAGTCTGGGCAGTCCAGGCAAACAGTCTTGAATTCCGTTTTGGCAAGGTGGGTGGGGGGTGGCTATCTGGTTACTCCTGCCTTAAAAGTTTTTTAGGCTAGACTGTTGGGCACACCGCCTGGAGTTGACCCCGGGTGCCTGTATCCCTGTGTGTTTGTGTGCTAAAACCAACACTAAAAGCCTGGCAGAGCGGTGTGTCCCACTAGCCTCATCTCCAGAACTGATAGGATATGCCATTTAGGGAGTCGAATCCCCAGTCTCCTCAGCTTCCATTAGGGAACAGCCAAGCCTGCTCCCAGCTCACAGGGAGAAGATTGGTAACCCTCCCAGGCACCTGCAGACAGCACAAGCCCCTCCTTGCCCTTCCCTGTATTTGTCACAGGCTCTGCAAAGGGCAGGGATACTTCACGTTTCCTTGCTTTAAGGACATATGGCCCCTTTACTCTTCCAGGGACTTAAAAACCCATCACTGGGCCAGGCCAGATGGGCAAGAGCTGGGGGCCTGTCCTGCAGAGGGGCAGGGGAGGGGGCTCCTGGCAAGACTGCTTTATGAACTGGGTCTCACTGTGACGCCATTTAAAAGAACTAGTCCTTGGCCAGTGGCAGTGCTGTTGGGAGGGGGCTGGTCATTACATCCCACCGGCCTCCTCCTTGGACCCGCAGGACCAAGGGCAGCCCCACCTGAGTCCTTCCTAGGAGGGCAAGCTTAGATAAAGAGCTTGACGAATGCAGGTTTGTGGCACACACACACACACACACACTCTCAGTCCTCTGCTGCAACCCCACCCCCTTCAGATACTCTGGGGCCAGCGATGTTTCTGGGCTTTCGGTGCAGGTCCTGGGCTCCCCTGAAGCCTGGATATGCTTCACCTGGGACACTCGTGGCACCAAGACTTATGCGGCTGACCCGGCTTCTATCTTTCTGTTGGTGTTCAGGGAGCTTAGAGATACATTAGTGGCTCCCTAGAGCAAGTGAATACAGCTTTGAGGTATTCTTCCAAATCTTTTTCTATTTCTTTTTCTAGCTTGAGAAACTTTTAATATTCTGAAATGCACATAAAGTAATACTCTACTTGATACCTGTCATACATAAGTGACTCTTATAAAAACGGTTAATATTTGTCACATTTGCTTCAAGTCAATAAAACCTTACACAGTAAAACCTTACACAAAGTTGAAATGCCCATTGTCCCCCTCTTAGACTATTTCCTACCCCCACCCTAGCAACAACCACTATCTTAAGTTGACTTTCAGATCTTTCTTTGTAAAATTTTAATACATATGTCTATGGACAGAGAAATTTGGGGATGGACTTATTTTTTGTACTAATTTTAGACATGGTTCATACAGTATGCAATATTCTGTAATTGTGGTGTTGGTTTTTGTTGTTTTTTTTTTTAGTTAACAGTATGCTTTGGGTACCCTTTCTCACTTTTTAAAAAAATTTATTTATTTTTAGTGAGAAGGAGAGGGAGGGAGAAAGAGAGGGAGAGAAACATCAATGTGTGGTGGCCTCTCACACAGCCCTCACTGGGCTGCAACCCAGGCATGTGCCCTGAGTGGGGATTGAACTGGCGACCCTTTGGTTCGCAGCTCATTGATCCTTTCTCACTTTTTATGCATATTCTCTGCTGTATTTTATGCCTCCTTATTAGCCGCCATACATTATTTTTGGAACAAGGCAGAGCTCAAATAAGGACGACATTAATAAACGAATGCTCTTCTGCTGTGGTAGTTATTACCCTGAGTAAGAGCAGGTCGTCTGCTAGTTCCCCTCAGGGAAACCTAAAACAAGCCAGGACGAGCCAACGCGGCAGCAGGAGACACTGGCGCTGGAGACGAGGACGCCTCCCTGGCCGTGTGGCAGGCACTCGAGGGAAGGCATTTTCTTTGAGATGGTTCTGCTTCTATTCTGCAGGGAGGTGAAGAAACGGATGAAATGAAGTGACCCACTGCATTTTTAATCAACGAACAGATCCTGGCAGGGAAACAGTGGGCCAGCCACGGAGCCAAACACTAGGGAAGATAAAAGCAGTCTAGAAAGGGCTCCTGCCTTCCCGACCCTGTCATCTTTTGGGGAAGCTAAGTCGGCCACAGCCGGGGTCACGCAGGAGCCTGTCGGGCAGTGTGCCGGAGAGGTGAAGAGCAGGGAGCCCAGTGGCCTGGGCTGCAATCTCCGTTCTGCACTTGCCAGCCCCGTGCACTTACTTAAACTCATCTGTAAAATGGGAATCACAGGACGGCATTAGTATTAAGTGTGCTGATGTCTGTAAAGCCGTGAAACCCTTACCTGACACGTAGCGAGTGCTATACAGCTGACCCTGAAGAACGCAGGTTCGAACTGCGTGGCTCCACTTGCACCTGGATTTTTTTCACTGAAGACTGTAAATGTATTTTTCTCTTCCCACGATTTTCTTAAACACCTTTTTTCTAGATCATTTTATTGTAAGAATACAGTATATAATACATACAGCATGTAACATATGTGCCAGTTGTTATCATAAAGTTTCCAGTCAACGGGAGGCTACTAGTAGTTAAATTTGGGAAGAGTCAAAAGTTATATATGGATTTTTGACTCCACAGGAGGTCAGCACCCATAACCCCACATTGGTCAAGGGTCAACTGTATATACATCTGTTAAATAAAATTAGCTGTTGTTTAAAAGGTAGGGACCATAAGCTAGCGTGGTCCAGAGGCAGCTTGGGGCTGGAGGGGATTAGAAATGGCTTCACAGAGGAGGTAACAGAGAGGGCCCGGTCAAAGGCCCGAGCAATTCAGATCTCATAACCCAGGGGACCTCCTGCACCAAAACTTGCCTAAGAAAATGTGTGTGGGGTACAATGAAGAAAGAAGTCAGGCAAGACTTCGGGGTACTTGAAGAGGGTTGTGGGCTTTATGGTGGATGGAGGTGGGGGAGGGGCTTGACGTCAGGACCAAGAGTCTGAGATTTATCCTGTGAGGGGTGGGAAGCCTCTGAGGGTTCCATGCAGCAGGGACGCGCCACAGGGAGATACACGGGTCAGGACAGGCTGCTTCGCAAACACACTCTCCCATTTCTCAGCAGTGTGGAACAACAGGTCGCTTCTTGCTCACAATACATGTCCTCTGCCAGTCACCCGAGCCTTTGTCCCACCCTGCCTTCACTTTGCAGCACAGAATGAGCAAACAGCCTCCATCTAGAACATTGTGGGGCTGAATCAGAGAGAGAAAAGAAGCACATGGCAAATGACACACTGGCTCTTAAGGCTTCTGCTGGGAAGTGACATGTCGCACTGGCCAAAGCAAGTCATAGAGCCAAGCTTTGTGGTCCCAGGGGTCTTCCCAGGAAGGGGCACAAATATCCGTGAACAATAATATCACCTCCCCCAGGGGGTTTTAGGACCCTTCCTGATATGATCACGTAGGTTTCTGCTACGATGTTCTCTTCAGCCCAGTAACAGTGGCATCATGCATTCGTACAAATTTATCTTTAGACCACGATGCTTAAGAATTTGCCTTGAAATCAATGTGGACCTTCCCCCACCCCTCACCTCAGGATGCCCCATTAGCTAATTAAAAGGAAGGGGTTCCTCTAAGAAGCATTTCTTCCCCGAGCCTGAGAAATGAACATGTTTCTGCCTTTGAGTTACTCAGGCATCTTGGTTGAGGGGAGCTCATGTGTTCTCCCGTTTGCCTGGACTTATAATTTTGTAGCCTGCTGCGATTTCTGGCCTATTGATTAATGGGTCTCTCTCTCTCCTCCACAAGCGACCTTAATCTTTTCTTAATTGCTTTAATGGCTGTTCAGCTTCTCTCCTGTGCCTTCCCCCACAATGTTGTTGTCACAGAGCTTTTGTGTCTCAACTTCATTCCCCAGCCCAGGACTTTGCAGGCGAATGAAAGGTGAATTTTCCCTTTGTTTACCCTCTTTTCCTTGTTTTTCTCTTTTGCTTTATTTCCTCTTCAGCTGTTTTCACATTTCTTAACCAGTGTGGGCTCTGTCTGAGGTAATTGGGCACAAAGAGAAAGATAAACAAAAATATAATAAGGGAGGCCAAGGCCTGGGTCCCCTGCCCCCAAAGCCCCCAACACCATTGGCATCGGCCTGGGCGCTGTGCCCCCCTCTCTCTTCCCTGCCCTCTGAGGCCAGTGACCAGGCAAGCAGCTCCTCCGCCTCGCTGAGGGTGTCTGAGGTCTCCCAAAACTAGGCTAGGAATAGAATCCCAGGAGCTTCTTCAAATATGCTCATTTGTCCATTCATTCATTGATTTATTCACAACCACTTATCCAATGCTCAGTGTGCAAGGTATTATGGGAAAGTAGAAAAGAAGCACAGACCCTGAGCTCAAATCCCTCACAGGCCAAACTGCTGGAAGGGAAAGGGTAACTAACAAAGCAAGCATCAGGAACCCATGAGAGTGCTGGGTAACAAACCCTGGGGGAGTTCTAAGGTGACCTGCCTTGATGGCCTGGGGATCCAAGCAGACTTCCTGAAACAGGTGATCTTTACAATGGGACTTACGGCCCTGGCTGGTGTAGCTCAGTGGACTGAGCACGGCCTGTGAACCAATGGTTCACTGGTTTGATTCCGAGTCAGGGCACATGCCTGGGTTGCGGGCCAGGTCCCCAATAGGGGAGCACAAGAGGCAACCATACATTGAGGTTTCTCTCCCTCTCTTTCTCTCCCTCTTGTCCCCTTTCTCTACAAATACATAAATAAAATCTTTAAATTTTTTTAAAAATAAATAAATAAAATGGGCCCTACAGATGAATAGGACAGGCAAGCAGACAAAAGAGAAGGCATTTCTGGAGGTGAGGGGGACACTGACCGGAGTTGGGGGAGTGAGTACATAGGTGGGGAGCCCTGACTTCTTCGCGCCCTGGGCCTCGCTGCTGCAGCTGGGCATTTGGCTGTGGTGGGGGGTGCTTCACTGTGGATACCGTGTTTGGGGTCTGCTTGCCCCTGCAGGAAACCCCTTTCCCAACGGGTTCCCTGTTCTTCTGAGAGGGGAAAGATGATAGTAGTGGGTAGTAGGTTCCGTGCTGATGGGAGAAAGAAGTGGGGGAAGAATATCCTCATTCCACAAGGACAAGGAAACAAAATTCAGGAACCTTCTTGAGTGTGCCCACAAAGTCTAAGAGGATCCACATGGAGGCCCCGCCATCCACATGAGCTAGGCCACTGTCTTCCTACCGGATGTGTTGGGATGTCGAGGCTGCACTTGCGTACAGAAACGGACAGGACCCAGCAGCTGGATGGCGTGGCTGAGCCAAACTGCTTGATGCCACTGGCTCCAAGGGACTCCCATGTAATTTAATTTTTAAACAATTAGGGGAGCCAGAAAGAGAAAGACCATTCACTGAATATTTATGTCAGTATATTAAGGAAGACATAGAGCGGCTAAGAGTTTATCTCTGGGGTCAGAAGGACCAAGTTCAAATCTAACGTCTTCAAATCTGTCCCTTTCGAGCTAGGTGACCTTGAGTGAGTTAATTAATCTCCCTTTTCTTTTCCCAAAATGTCCTATTTTAATGATGAAACATTTCAGAGAAATATCTAACACACACACAACCTTTACATTTACAGGTACTTGGGTATTTATCGCTAGCATTAAAGACATAAACAATGTATCATATTTACTTCCTATCACCCTTTAAAAAAAAGAAATATTTTCAAGTAGCTAAAACTATCCTTTCATCGCTTCCCCTTCTATTTTCTCTAATGGTAACCAGTGTCCTGCCGTTGGTGTTTATTCTAGTGCATTTTTTAAGTGTTACTCCCTACGTAGTGCCCGTAAATAAAATATGCTCTCATAATATATGCTGCTTAAAACTTTACATGATGGGCACTGCATGTTATGGGTCCTTTTGAAAATCCCCTCTTTTCCCCACTTAACGTTATATTCTGGGATTTATCTCACTGATGCCTGTGTGATTGCTATTCTGCTCTGAGAATGAGCTAGTGTTTTTGTTCGTTTTGTTTTCAAATTAAATTCATTGGGGTAATCCTGGTGAAAACATTATATAAATTTCAGGCATACAACATTATGATTCAATATCTGCATCCTCTCTTGCGTGCTCACCACTAAAGGTCTAGTTTTCTCTCGTTGCCATACGTTTGACCCTTTACTCCCTTCGCCCTCCCCCCACGCCCCTTGGCCTCCGGTAAGCACCGCCCCTTTTGTCTGTGTTTGTGAGTTTGTTTTTGATTTGACAGCACTTTTGCTACTTTCTATACTCCACATAAGAGTGAAATCATATGGCACTTATTCTTTTCTGTCCAAATATCCATATCATCTAAAGCAACCTATAGATTCAGTGCAGTCCCTATCCAAATCCCAGTGGAATTTTTAAACAGAAATAGAACAAAAAAATCTCCCTGACCGGTGTGGCTCAGTTGATTGAGCATGAGCCTGCAAAGCAAAAGGTCACCGGTTCAATTTCCAGTCAGGGAACATGCCTGGATTCTGGGTTCAGTCCCCAGTTGGGCACACACAAGAGGCAACTGATCGATGTTTCACATATTGACTTTTCTCTCCTCTTTCTTCTTCCCTTCCCCCTCTCTAAAAATAAATAAATAAAATATTTAAAAAAGAAATAGAACAAAAAAAATCCTCAGATTTGTATGCAACCACAAAAGATCCCGAATAGCCAAAGCAATTCTAAAAAAAAAAAAGAAGAACAACAAAGCCAGAGGTACCACTCTCTAATTTCAAACTATATGACAAAGCTATAGTAATTAAAACAGTATAATATTGGCAGAAAATAGACACGCAGATCAATGACAGAATTGAGAGCCCACAAATAAACCCACACATACACAGGCAACTATTGTAACTTATGACAAAAAAGCCAAGAATATGTGAGGTCTGTCCAGAAAAAGTCCAGGCACTGCTAATATAACGAGAACAGTTCGAGTGACATTGATATAACCTGGCAGCCAACAAGAGTGGACTTGAAGGGACATAAATGAACAACGATGACTTCACTGTACTAGTCAGCGGGGGCGGTAGATGCCATTGAGTGAGCATGTGTACTGTGTGGCCATCACATTCAAAATGACCCAGTGTGTAGAGCAATGAATCCATATCAAATTTTGCGTTAAGCTTGAACATTTCTCTGCAGAAACTATTCAGATGACTCAGAAGGCCACAGCTATGGGCTACTGGTGATTGGCAGCTTCATCATGACAAATGGGCCTGCTCATGCATCATGTCTCATGCAGAGTTTTTTGGAGAAACATCAAATCAACTAGGTGACTCAGTTCCCCTACAGGCCAGATTTGGCACCCTGCAACTTCTGGGGTTCCCCCAAACTAAAATCACGTTTGAAAGGGAAGAGATTTCAAACTGTTGATGACATTCAGGAAATCATGACAGGGCAGCTGATGGTGATTGGGAGAACTGTGTGAGGTCCCAAGGTGCCTACTCTGAAGGGGACTGAGGAATCTGTCCTATGTATAATATTTCTTTTATCTTGTATCTTCTTCAATAAATGTCTCTATTTTTCACATCACATAGCTGGATACCTTCTGGACAGACTTCACACAATGGAGAAAGGAAAGTCTCTTTAAAAAATGATCTTGGGAAAACTAGAGTCACATGCAAAAGAACGAGACTGGACCACTATCTTACACAATGCACAAACATGAACTCAAAATGGATTAAAGACATTAATGTAAGACCTGAAACAATAAAATACATAGAAGAAAACATAGGCACTAAACTTCTGACATGGGTCTCAGTGGTGTTTTTTGAATTTGACTGCAAAAGCAAGGTAAACAAAAGCAAAAATAAATGAATGTGACTATACCAAACTAGACAGCTACTGCAGAGCAAAAGAAACATCGACAAAATGAAAAGGCAACCATTTGAATGGGAGAAGATATTTGCAATTGATTCTTCCAAAAAGAAGCTAGTTTCCAAAATATAAAAAGAACTCACACAACTCAACAACAACAAACAATCTGACTAAGAAATGGGCAGAATCTGAGTGAACCATTGCTTATTTCTTCAAATCTCCTAAAAGCAGGGGTCAGCAATCTTTTCCTGCAGAGGGCCAGGTAGTCAACATTTAGGCCCATATGGTTTCTTGCAGTGATTTAGCTCTACCATTGCAGACAGAAAGCAGCCACAGACAGTATGAGTGTGGCTGTGCCCCAATAAAAAATATAGTTCATATAATTTCTTAAATTAAGAGTTCATTTTTTACAGCAGTTTAAGGTTCTCAGCAAAATTAAGGGGAAGGAACTAGATTTCCCACATTCTCCCTGCCCCCACACAGGCATAGCCTCCCCATTATCAACAACCCCCTCCCCACCGTAGCTGTAGATCTGTTACAACTGATGAACTTATACCGACATGTCATAATCACCAAGGATCTAGAGTTTACATCAGGGCTCACTCTTTGCGTTGTGTGTTCTATGGGTTTGGACAAATGTTCCCATCATTACAGTATCATACAGAGTGTTTTCGCTGCACTAAAAATCCTCTGAGCTCTGCCTCTGTGCCTCCCACCTACTCCCCACCCTCACTCCCGGCAAGCACTGATCTTTTGACTGTCTTTCTAGTTCCTTTCCCAGGATGTCACATAGTTGGAATCCTGCATAATAGCGCCTTTTCAGATTGACCTCTTTAAATTGGTGATATGCATTTACATTTCCTCTGTGTCTTTTCATGGTTTGATCGCTCATTCATTTCTAATACGGAACAATGTTCCATTGCCTGGACGTGCCGCAGTTTACTTACCCATTCACCTACTGAAAGACACCTTGGCTGCTTCCAAGTTTCGGCAATTATGAATAAAGCTGCTGTAAATATCCGTATGCAAGTGTCTGTGTGGAAATGTTTTCAATCATATAATTTTCATGTGTCACAAAATATGACTCTTGTTTTGATTTTTGTTCAATAAATGAACAATGTAACCACTAGCCTCAGCTCCCACACTTCAAAAGCAGGTAGCGGGCCCCATTTGGTTGGTGGGCCAGGGTGCTAACACTTACCCTGGAGACCGCTGGGTTGTTTCCACTTTTCTCCTGTCGCACACACACAGTGCTGGAGTGTGCATTCCTGCACACACTTCCCTGAGCACCGTGTGAACACAGCCTCCAAACTAGACACCAAGGTGTGGAACTGCCGGGGCACAGGGGGTGCGTTTCCAGCTTCACGGGGTACTGCCGATTGCTCTTCAGGGTTATTGTGTCCTTTCCCCTGTCTACCGGCCCTGCCTGTTTGCCCACATTCTCACCTACACTTAGTGTTGTCACACTCACTAGCTGTTTAGCCAGACTTGTGAGTGTGATGTAATCTCTTGTTCTTGCTTTAATTTGCAATTCCCTGAGAGGTGGGGAATCTCTCCAAACGTTTCTTGTCCAGGTTTCATTTTGAATTGTTCATTAGTATCTGTTGCCCATTTTTCTACTGGATTGTTTATCATTTCCTTAGTAGTTTGTAGGGTTCTTTGTATATTCCAGTTGATGACCTAAACCTTGTAGGACCAGTTTTCTCACCTGCGAATGGCAAGAAGAACAGTACCCACCACACAAGGTTTCTGTAAGGAGTCATGTAAATGAGTATCATATACGTAGAGTCTCTTGGCCCTATGTCGCAGAGTAGGATAAGCAGAAAATCGTGTCCCCCACAATTCCACCGTGTCTGCTGTTTCTCCTGAAGAAGGTGTCCATGGCTCACGAGGCTGCCGGGCAGGGACGCTTCTTCACCAGCACGTGCACTTGGGCTGCAGCGGGGATGCAAACACCCCAAGGGCACACAAACGCCTGAGCTTGAGTGGGCAGCTCAGGTGCTGGACTTGGCCCTTTCTCTCTGTTACCACATTTAATCCTGGCAGCAGCTTCGTGAGGCCTCAATATCATCCCCATCTGATCTACGGGACTTGAAACTTAAAGAGATAAAGTCACTTGCCCAGGATCATGCAGCCAGGTATGTCTGACTGGAAAGCTTCTGTTCCTGAAAAGAGAGTGGGGAGGGGGGGAGAAAGGAAGGATAGAAAGCACTGCTGATCCTCGTGGAAACCTCACGTTGAAGGAAGGGAAGGCAGGATCCCGGAGTCCCAGCTGTTCGACTTCAGCAAAGAACAGTACAGAACACCCATTTTGATTTGCATTCAGATCAACAATGAATAATCACAATTATGCCTCATGACATATATGGGACATATTTACACTAAAAAATTATTTGCTGTTCTTGTGAAATCCCAATCCAACTAGTGTCCTGTGGTTAATCCGGCAACCCTGTGGGCCAGGCACCCAGGTCCAGCGAGGAGAGACAAACAGCAGGATCTAGAAAAGGCACCGGAGTTGCATCCTTTTTTACCTCCTAATGTGTGGGATCTTGAAACAAAATGTGTCCCATGTAGTAACTGACTCCTTTCACCGCACCCGCCTCTCAACCTTCTGAGCTCTGAAGCCTTCCGGTGTGGCAGGAATGAGGAGAGTTAGGAACCTCTAGGAAAAGCTGCCCATCCTGCAACAGTGGAAAGTTGTGATAGGGAAAAACTGTGACCCACCCCACCATTCCTTTGACATTGTTTCTGTAGGTGCTGACACTAACTAATACGTAGCTTGTAGATGAACAGCATGTTTGCATAAGAATCCTAGGAGCTAGTTTCAAAAGATATAGACTCCGACCTTCAAGCCTCCCACTTCCAAGAGACTGGCTGACCTTCACTCCTGAAGCCAGGACGACATGAAGCCAGGACGACTAGACCAGGATGATGCACACGGGGCCATCACTGGCCTTATTAGAGTGGACTGTGCTCGTCTGCAGTTAGAGAACTTTTCAACCCCTTTCTTGATCTCTTTGTTCTGTTCCCCTCTCCCTCCTTATAAAAACCTCTCCCTCTGTTGAGAGGTGGAGATGGGCTTTGAGGTATGAGCCCCCCATCTTCCAGGTTACTGGCATCTGAAAATACACCTCTTTCCTTTACATCAGCACCTGCCTCTCGAGTGCTGGCCTTCACAGAGCAGGCAGCCAGACCTGCGTTTTGGTTACTGTCGAGCTTGGACAGGTGCATGGATGAATTGGAAGGGTCACAGGATTTGCCTTTGGAACATCCCGCCTCTCACTTCTCCATCCTTCCTCCTTCTCGGGGGCCCCTTCTCTAACCCAGGTTCCCTAAGGCTCCGCGCGACCCTGGTCCTGCCAAAACTATTGATAAACTAATCCATGCTGAGGTCAAGGGACCCAACGGGACCCCCGTTAGGAGAACACGCAGTGGAAAGGAAGAGCCTGAGGAGGAGATGCTTAATCTAAAGGCAGAGAACTCAAATGGCAGGATGTCAGGCCACGTGATGAGTGCTATAGGGATATCTGGGAACAGAGGGGCTCTTTTGGTACACCCCAAAGTACATATATCAGCTATGCAACCACCTAGTCCACCAACCCCACCCGAATGAATCACAACTGGACACCAGCACATAGTATCATACTCAACACTAAATTCCCACCTGGATCAGATCTCTCTGGGGCTTGTCCTGCTCCAGGCGGCTTCCTCCCTTGGGGAGCAACCCTTTGGGGGCTGAAAGGCTGTCTTTGTGCAGGCATCACCAGCGCCGAGCACCTCAGGGAGCCTCTAGCCCCTCTCACCCTCACTCTCTCAACGCCTCCCACCTAGAGAGCTGACAGCTCGGAGCAACACCCAGAGGCCAGCTCACAGAGAAGGAGCTGAGCTCCCAGAAGCTCCAAACCAGACTTTTCACACCCGTACCCATCCTTGGCTCATTGTTGCTCCCTCCTAGAAAGAGTATCAGGGCCCCCACCCTGGCTCTCCCATGGCTAAACAGCCTCTGAGTGCTGTTTCCATGACAACCAGCAGCATTGCTGTAGTTTCACACCTATAACGAATCTTCTGTCCCCCAACATTTTACCCCCGCACCCAGGATTCTTGTCAAGATGCTCTCCTGGTCACAGCACACGCGTGCGTGGGTGCTCCGGCCAACAGACCCCTATCGGTCAATTTCTAAGAATTTCACACCCATGTTTACTCAAAGACATCAATGGAGGGACTTCCCTTTGAACATGATTTGAAAAAAAAATTATGGTTAAGTTCAAAATAAAACAAGCAGGGTGTGGACAATTACAAAATTTTTTTGTGCAGCCGAAGCTATCATAGGAGGGTTAGAGACATGAGGAGAGAACCTGGCCCAGAGGCCTGTATGTGGAGATGTGATTATTCCTCAAGTAGGAGTTAATGGAGAGGCAGATCTCCAAATATTTCATACATGGATTACAGCCAATTATCGGCTTATACAGAGGCCAGAATGCTGGCTCCCCTCTGGCCATCCCCAGATTGTCAACATGCAAATAGCAAGAAATAAGGGGACCCAGGAGAGGGGCCTGGGCTGTGGGCAATGAGGAGTGGAGGCTGCAGAGAGGAAGGGCCCCCCACTCCCTCCGCTCAGCCTCCTGGCCCCAGCTCTGAATCCGCTCTCAGTGGCCTTCACAGGGTCCAGTCTCTACGTCAGCCAGGGGGCTTATTCACGGCACACCCCACCCGCCCCCTGCCAATGCCAGTGCTGTCCTTTCTGGCCCATATGTCACCAACAAAACATCATTCCCAGCAAACCCATCCGTTATACCAATGTGAAATGAGTGTAACTCTCAACAGAATGAAGAGCCTGAAGAAGTAGCAACTATAACACCCTATCATCACAAAGCAACTGTGCTTCGTTGATGGGGTCAGAGGCAGCCTTTCTGGGAGGGGACCCTGAGAATCAGGAAGGGGACAGTTGACGGCTTTTGGAGTCAGGCTTCTGGACAAATGGTTGGGAGCTGATCTGTTCTCTGAGTTTTCCGGAGGGTTCAGAAGTCTCTAGAAGTCACAGTTTCTCGGTGCCCTACCTGATAGGGCAAGGGCTGTGGAGCTTAATAGTCCCCACCAACCCTAACCTGCCTTCTACACCCGCTCCTGTCACCCCCTTCCTTGTTGACTGGGTGCCAGAGGGCAACTCCCATGCCAAATCTCCTATATAATCCTTTAATTGGCTGTTTTCAGACAATGAAATCTCACGGGCCTCCTCTCAGGTAGCTCCTGAGAGCAAAATTATTTTTGTCAGTCACAGATTCTAAAATGCAACCTGGGGCTAATTTATCCCCATATCACTTGTCCCTTTGGGGATGGGACGGGATGGGGCACTGGGTGATCAGATCCTCGTGAGGTGTTGTGTTTCAGCCTGAGCCCTGGTGTTTGGAAAGGCTGGGGATTCTGTGACAAGGCTCACAGGGCAGGCTGGTTTCCCCTGGACTATCTGTCAGCCAGTTCCCTCCAGGTGCCCTCAACCAGACGGCAGCCCAAATGAAGCTGCAATTTTAGGTCACAAGGCAAATTCCATTTCCTATTCCAGAAGAGAGCAGGCTTTTAGAGAGTGACTTCGCCTGTAACAGCCCAGTGTCCCCCACCCAAAAATGTCTCTGCGGAGGTACCCTCTGCCCTGTTCACCTTGAACCTATTCCAATTTGACATCAGACAATATCTGTCTTCCTAAATATGCAAAATGCTGGGCGGTCTCTCAGGTCCTGCCACCTCCCCTCGTCCTGGCCAGCTGGTGATGGAGACTCCCCTCCGCACTTTGAGCATGCGGGAAACTGAGGCTCTGGAAGGGCGCGGACTTCTCAGTTCCTTGGCCCGAAAACATCCTGAAGTCACGATGCCAAGTTGGGATGTTAAGTAACTCAGACATCCTGGCGGGGGGGGGGGGGGGGGAGTGAGTTCTCTGCTTTCCTCACACCCCATCATTATGTGGCTGAGACCCCAAACTTTTGAGAGTGCCTTTGAGCTGCTTGGCAGCCAATCTGGGCACCTGTGCTCCTGGTCACCCCATTCCCAGAGACTGCTGTTCACGATGCCCTGGGTCAGCCCCCACCACCTCCTGTCCACCACCCCTCCCCTCTTCCAACTTTGTGGCTGTTCATCAGCCCAGCCGCTTCTAAGTCTGAGAAAATTATGTTTTTAAAAAAAAAAAAATAAAATCAACAGATGCATAAGTAATTGCATCCTGG
>PVKM010036917.1:0-14644 GCA_004027735.1 Carollia perspicillata | reverse complement strand
CATCCCCATGGCTTTGCGCATTTTCTTCCATCTGCACAAATACCATTAGCCTGCCAGGCCCTGAAGGGTCACAACACAAACTCATTAAAATTGTATGTTTTGTTTAACGAACTACCCTCAACATGCTTTTGTCCTCCAGGTCTCCCTGAGCTACTCAGTTAAACGAAGGCAGGGCCTTCTCTCATCATCACTGTTTCACAATAATGCTTGTTGATTGAATGACTGCCGATTGAATTCAGACTGTGGTTTACTGAGCAGGGTACTAGTTGAAGGTGGTGGTTAACACCATGTTGTTGTTAACAATGACTATGGAAATAATGTGTTTTCCACTTTATTCATTGGGATCAAGAAAGCTGGGTGAAGAAATTATTTGATGTTCTAGTGGTTTATGAATATCCTTTTATTTTCCAGAGTATATGCTGCAAAAAGTCACAGATGCAGCTGAACATTTGATGATACTTCTTTCTACCTTTCCCAGGGAGGAGAGCCTCTTTCATCAGGAAGAACTTATGTCCTTTCTGTGCACCTGGGAGTCATTTCAAATTCCTTCTCTCCATCTCATCCACCATCTATTGCAAGTTTTGACCCACATGAGACCAAGATGCTTCTGTGTAGACATTTGCTGTCCTTGGATTGGTCTCACTGAAAGTGATCTCATACACCTGACTCAGGAAAACAGATACAAACCAGCAGGCTGACTGTGGATCTCTGATGAATCCTGCAGGAATTCTAGATTTAACGAGCTATAAATACAGCTCACAAGTACATAGGGAACTCAAAGGAAGTTCAGTCTGTGCTTTTCTGATGATTGCTGTGTCCTCTCCACCCAAATATTTTGGCACTCATGTCAACAATTCAAAAAATCTAAAATCAACATGAATTCTATACAGAGTGTGCAGTTGGCAATGGTAGATGTAACTTATACTCCATGTTACATGTTGAATTTAATCTGAATCATATTACTAATCCATGGACTGGCCTGACTTTTATGATTTCTAAGTAAGAGTACCTTCAAGTTTCCTTGTGGAATTGGGAATTTAACAGGAACCCTGTATGTAACCATCCTTGGGCTCAGCATGTGACCTACCAGAGACACAGGGACAGATTTCCTGTTTATAGTTTAACATTCCAGACCTAACCACTTCAAACGAAAAGCAGGGAACATTAGATGTGACAGTATATTTTAACAGTGGCCTCTCACTCTTTTTCATTGTCTGTGAAATTCTGGGAAAATAATTTACCTTGACTAATCTGTGTGAAATCTACCCATTTTTTTTTCAAACTCAGCATGGAGGGGCCTCTCATGCAGGATGCTGTGGTCAGAATTGGTGAGTGTTACTCATTCATGCATTCATTTATTCAACAAATGTTTACAAAGTTTCTTCAAGGAATCCAACAGTGTGGGCTGGAAATTTTAAAAATTTAAAAATTATAAATTATTAATTTCTTCAATTGAGTTCTCAATCTAGAGTTAGTGATGTATTGCAGCTGTAAGGCAGAAGAGGAAGTTATTAAATTCTCCTCCTTGGAGACAATTCAGAGAAGTCATCATGGGATTGAAGGATGACAAGAGATCTCTTGGATGGAAAATTGGTGGGGTGAGATGTGGAAGGGAAAAAATATAAAAATGCTTATCTCTGTCTATATGCAACTTCTAGAAGTTTGAGAAGCAAGCAGCTATTAAAATAGAAAAGTTTACAAACATCATAAGGTTATTTCAATATTAAATAGCCAACTATACTAAATACTGAGGTAGGATAGTATGAAGCTAGGAAAATTCCTTGCTAAGTGGAACAGGGAAACAGACAGAGAGGCGAACAAACTGGTGGAGCAGTTTACAGCCAGATGCAGAAGGTCACCTCCCCAGAGATAACATCTAGGTCTCAGTTGTATTTCAGGTCCAAGCCCAGAAAAGCAGCAAAACCAGGTGAGCAACCCCAGGACCGCTGCAATGACTAAGGGCTCCCTGCCCTGATACTGTCCAATCAGTAGAGATTGTGACCCTGAAAGGGCACACCTAGAGAACTGGTGAATATTCTGCTGAAACCCTCCCCTGAGAACTCCTCCAGGATTCCCACCCGCAAGAGAGAGATAAAAACCTTAAACACAGGACACAGCTCACAGGCTCCTTCTGGGGAGCAGCCAGTGCCATTCCCGTCCCCTTTCCCCCACAGGCATGCATCTCGTAAACTCTAAGGGACCCTGAGACTTGCAATCAGGGGAGCAATGGGCAGTGGCAGCTTTTCCCAGGCTAATTCCCTGAACTTGTCCCCAAGGCCCCTTTTTTCTCTGACTTCTCACTGAGCTAAGACAGCTCAGCCTAGGCTCTCCTGTTGCTTCTTCTATGCTAAACCCTTCCTCGTTTTTCTGTCCCCAGCATAGTCACCCAGACTAACGCTGTGAAATCTTTCCTACACAAAGTCAAGAACCCACACACTACATTTCAGCCCTAGGTAGACCCACCCAAGACCAGGCTCCCTCTTTGGTAACAATATAATTATATAAAATTTTAAAAAATTGAGATCTGAGAAAATATCCAGGTCAGCCTCCCTTTTAAAGATGAAGAAACTGGGGCCTAGTGATGGTAAATGAGTTACTCAAGGTGACCCAGCTCTGGGCAAGAGAACAAGGACTTCAGGTGCTGAAGCCTCTTATCTGTCTGTTTTCTTTACTAGTGGAATGAATCAAGACTGTAATATAGTTGACTTTATTCTCTCCATTTTTTTAAACTAGTCATTCAGGAGCCTCATAAAAATAATGGTTCTATATACAGTCATTATTTGGAGCACCCTCATAAGAAATAACACTCAAAAAACAGAAATATCCCTATATAATGAAAGTAAAGATTCATATTTATATGGGACCTAATAACAGATATATTGATCATATTTATGTATGAATAATGCTTTACATTTTACAAAGTGCTTTTGAGCTCTTCATATTTTTGCTTCCCCACCCAATGTGTCTGCAAGTTACTTTTG
Organism: Carollia perspicillata; assembly: GCA_004027735.1. Classification (NCBI taxonomy): domain Eukaryota; kingdom Metazoa; phylum Chordata; class Mammalia; order Chiroptera; family Phyllostomidae; genus Carollia; species Carollia perspicillata. The sequence continues at coordinate 11,663 of PVKM010036917.1, read as the reverse complement.
CTCCATCATACACATTAAAAAATTGCAAGTAAGAGTTTGTGACCTAATTCCACACAAGTTATACATGGCCAAACCAAGTTCAAACCCAGGTTTTCCCATGACACTTGTGAGACTTTTGCTGTTACCCTTCTACTGCCTTTCCAGCACATGACATATGCAGTAAGTGCCCTGCACCTTCCCAGATCAGCCAAGTATTTAATGAATAGTTGTCTGCAACCTCACATTTTCTGGAAGCTTTCATGGACACAGAGCAGTGTAGGATCTGGTCTGACCTTCAGCATACAATCTAGCTGAAAGAGAAGGGACTGAAATATATAAAATGTGGCATAATGCAAGATAGATTTGAATAAAAATCTGAGTTGGTACTGGCTTTGACTGCAGTGAATATTCTCCAGATGCCAAATTTACAAGCCCCTCAATGATTTATTTTGGAAATCCTAAAATTGAAATTTATCATTAATTTATTCTACATTATTTAACATACTTAATACAATTCATATGCACTAACAACATGAAAAATTGTAACTATAGCAGATCAAGAATAATGGTACTCTAGTGACAAATGCCTGATTATGCAAAAAATCATGTTCATTTTAAATTCTGACAATACAATGATCTTATTAATGGACATAAAACTTAAATTTGTCACAGATGTTGTTTTTAAGACCCTTTAACCATAGGAGCATCAACCCTTTGGCACTGCTGGGATGTTCACTTTGTACTACCAGACCAAGTGAACTGTTGTAAACAACCAGTTACTAAGGGTAGAATCTCATGCTGCAATAAATGTACCAAAATTCCAGTCCAGATAATAGGCACCTGAAATTTTACAATCCACCATGGATCCCCCTTTTTAAAATATTTTTCTTATCTTCACCCAAGGACTTTTTTTTATTACTTTTTAGAGACAGAGGAAAAGAGAGAGAGAGAAATATCCATGTGAGAGAGAAACATTGACTGGTTGCCTCCTATACATGCCTCGACTGAAATCAAACTTACAACCTACGTATGCACCTTGACCAGGGATTGAACTGCCACCCTTTGGTTCATGGAACGATGCTCCAACCAACTGAACCACACTGGCTAGGGTTGATCCTTTTATAAATAAAGAAATAAATAGCAAGCTAAATGTGGGAAATGCTATTTCAAAAATGAGTCCCATACTGCATTTTAAAAGTAATTTGACCTTACTTTCTAAATTCTGCTGAATGATAATTTATATATTTTAAAGGTTTAGCATTATTTTATAGTGTTTTCCCTTTCTCGATCCAGTTTGGCTATTTTTAAATCTTCACTTTTTCCATATGTCATGGATAATGGCTAATTGGATTGCTACTATGGCAATGACAAAAATAAGAGGTAAACACTTGCTTTCCTAAACAAAGGACTTGATTCCATCTGGGTTGATTTAATGGTAGTATCTTCCCTACCTACTGTTACTTAGTGTCACACTGGGGACATTTGGTACTCCTGACTTTGATGACTTTTCAGTCCATGTTAATTGATAGCAACATGATAATAGCCCATGTTAATTTTCTAACTTTGGAAGACTTGGCACAGTGGTTCTCAAATGTGACATGCATTGGAATCACTTTGGTGGTTTAAGAAAAACATTGATGACTGGGTCTCACCCATTACCCATAGATTACAACTCAGTAGGTCATGGTGTTGGGATGTCAAAAAACTTCCAGATGATTCTACTGCATAGCCATACTTAGAGAGGTGCCACCCAGTTTAAAAGAAATAATCTTAAAACCTAAGCAGGAGTGATGTTTCAAGAAATTACAAAGAAAATCTTTAGTCAAAAATTAAAAATATATGATCAATATGAAACTAAGACTCTCATTAATAAAACCAAAGTACTATGCTTCTCCTGGGAAGTGGTGTGTTAAGAAGTGTTTCAAACCACTTACTCTTGTAACAAAACCCTAACCGGCTGTATTTTGACTATTTCCCTAGTGTAAATTCTTCCATCATGGCTGATTTCATGCTACAAATAGTTTAACAACCAACATGTCAAATTCCCGAAAAAGTAACAATCAGCTTTTATGGGACCATTTAAGCCAGCTCAGCACACCACTGCTTCTAAGAGAATTACATTGGGTATGCCAATGACTGTCTGATTGACATTAGATAAATTATGTATCCTTTGGGGATTAAATGTACTTATTTAGGCTGTAGTAGTTACTCATCAACTGCAAAAAAGTTGCCATTTAAAAAAGTTGCTTAGATTAGGAGTTCCCACCAAGATGGAGGCATAGGTAGAAATGTGTCACTTCCTTACACAACCAAAAGAAGGATAACAATGAATTTAAAAACAATAAACAACCAGAACTTCCAGAAAATCAAACTGCAGAAAACTCTGACAACCAAGGTGTTAAAGAAACATTTATCCAGACCAGTAGGAGAGGTGGAGATGAATGGGGGTTGGGGGAAAGGACCCACAGCAAGGTGACAGACCTCGTGACTGCCTGGGGCTGGATGACCAGGAAACTAAAGACTCAAAACCTCTAGAAGTAAAATTCTGTGGCAGTGGCAAAGGCAGGAGAAACTCCCAGTGTCACCAGAGAGTCCATTGGAAAGTGGGACTAGAACGGAGATAGCAAGCAGCATTGTTCCCTTTCTGACCTTGTCCTCACAGACAGTGCCACAACACAGCAAAGAGGGTTGCCCCACCCTGATGAATACCTAAGGTTCCATCTCCTTACAATATGACAGGTTCACTGAGACAAAGAACTATGGCCCAGATGAAAGAACAGAGCTAAACTCAAGAAAGGGAGCTAAGCGATGAGGAGATCACCAACCTATCTGATGTAGAGTTCAAAGCCCTTGTAATCAAAATGCTCACAGAATTGATTGAGCTTGGTTGCAAAATGAAGAAAGAAATGAAGGCTATATGAAGTGAAATAAAGAAAAATATACAGGGAACCAACAGTGAAGGAAAGGAAACCAAGACTCAAATCATTGATTTAGAACAAAAGGAAAAAAAGAAACATCCAACTGGAACAGAATGAAGAAATAAGAATTCAAAAAATTAGGAGAGGATTAGGAACCTCTGGGACAACTTTAAGTACTCCAACATCCAAATCATAGGGGTGCTAGAAAGAGAAGAGGAAGAGCAAGAAATTGAAAATTTATTTGGAAAACTAATGAAGGAGAACTTCCCCAATCTGTCAAAGGAAATAGACATGCAAGTCCAGGAATCTCAGAGTACCAATCAAGTTGGACCCCAGGAAGAACCCACCCAAGGACATTGTAATTAAATTACCCAAGATTAAAGATAAGGAGAGAATATGAAAAGCAACAAGAGGAAAGGAGAGAGTTACCTACTAAAGAGTTCCCATAAGATTGTCAGCTGGTTTCTGAAACTTTGCTGGCTGGAAGGGATTAGCAAGAAATATTCAAAATCATGAAATACAGGAGCCTATAGCCAGGATTGCTCTACCCAGCAAAAATATCATTGAGAATTGAAGGGCAGATAAAGAGCTTCCCAGACAAGAAAAAACTAAAGGAGTTCATCATCACCAAACCATTACTATATGAAATGTTGAAGGCACTTATTTAAGAAAAAGAAGGTCAAAACGACGAATAATAGAATGGCAATAAGTACATATCTATCAACAAATGAATATAAAAACAAACTAAGCAAACAAGTAGAACAGATAGAGAATCATGGATATGGAGAGCTGGGAGGGTGGTGTTGGGTAATGGGTGAGGAGGTAAGGGGTTAAGGAGTACAAATAGGTAGATACAGAATAGCCATGGGGATGTAAAGTACAATATAGGAAATGGAGTGCCCAAAGAATATACACAGGACCCATGGACATTGACAATGCTGTGGGGCTTGCCTAAGGGGCTGTGGGTTGCTGGGTGGAGGGAAACGAAGGGGGAAAAGTCAGGACAACTGTAATAGCATAATCAATGAAACATAATTTTGGAAAAACTGCCATTCTTAGTAGTTTATGGTAATATTACTTGCTATAAAATGAATTCTTCAATAAATATAATTGAACTTTTATTAATAATCATAGGGTTTTTTGCTTTTATAACAGGAAATAGGCACTAAAATGATAATGAGAAAAGTAAAATAATTATTTCAGCAGGTGATACATATTGCTAGATTTGAAAAATATTTTCAAACTTCCTGAAAGGTAGAGATAGAGGGTGGCTAGTTTTGCAGTATTCAAAAACAGTTGCAGAAAATAATTTTGATTTTTTATATATTGTGGTGGTTAAGAGCAGTTAGACAGCCTAGTTCAAAGTTCAGTTTGCTACTTACTAGTGTGTATCATTGGACAAGTTACTTAACCTCTCTGCCCCTGAGTTCCTTCATCCATAAAGATAGGGATAAGGAACATACCTCAGAATTGTGAGTAATAGATAGGCTGATATATACTAAGTGCTTAAAATAGTGCTTGGCAGAGGAGAAGCATGATAGATATATCTTGTGTTATTATTATTTATCTAGTAATGTTCATGATGTTCAAATAGATTATTTTAGTCTCTCAAAATGAAGAGAACTGCACAAGATCTCAGAGCTGTTGATATTTACTTGCACATCAAGTGAACAAATTTATTAAAAATATTATTTAGACAAAGTAAAAAGAATAAAAAGCCTATTAAGATGGATCCACAGAAAGCGAGAAAACATTGTTATATAACTTTGTTAATCTAAGCAACTTTTTATATTTTATTGATTATGCCATTACAGTTGTCCCAATTTTTACCTCCCCTTTATCTCCCCTCTGCCGCATGCCCCCTCACCCTCCAGCCTTCCCACCCCTTAGTTCATGTCCATGGGCTGTACATATAAGTTCTTTGGCTTCTATATGTTTTATACTATTCTTAACTGCCCCCTGTCTATTTTATGCCTAGCAATTATGCTTCTTATTCCCTGTACCTTCTCTCCTTCTCCCTCTCCCCTTCCCCACTGATAACCCTCCATGCGATCTCCATTTCTGTGATTCTGTTCCTGTTCTAGTGGTTTGCTTTGTTTTAGTTTTTGTTTTTTAGATTCAGTTGTTCATAGTTATGAGTTTGTTGTCTTTTTACCCTTCGTAGTATTTTATCTTCTATATCTTAAATAAGATCCTTTAACATTTTATGTAGTAAAGATTTGGTGATAACACACTCCTTTAGTTTTTTCTTGTTTGGGAAACTCTTTATCTGCCCTTTGATTCTAAATGATATCTTCGTTGGGTAAAGCAATCCTAGCTATAAGTTCCTGCTTTTCAAGACTTTCGATATTTCTTGCCAATCCCTTCTAGCCTGCAAAATTTCTTTCAAAAAACCAGCTGACCATCTTATGGGAACTCCTTTGTAAGTCACTCTCTGCTTTTCTCTTGTTGCTTGTAAGATTCTCTCTATACATTTAACCCTAGGCATTTTAATTAGGATATGTGTCAGTATGGTCTTCTTAGGGTCCAACTTGATTGGGACTCTCTGTGCTTCCTGGGCTTGCATGTCTGTTTCTTTCACTAAATTAGGGAAGTTTTTTTCCATTATTTTTTCAAATAGATTCCAATTTCTTGGCCTTTCTCTTCTCCTTCTGGCACCCCTATGATGAGCATGTCGGAATGCAGGAAATTGCCCCAGAGACTGTTTCTCTAAATTTTTTTTTTCTTCTTGTCCTGCATGGTTGTATTTTCTGCCTTATGTTCCACATCATTGACTTGATTTGTGGCTTCATCTTCTCATCTGTTGTTTCCCTGTAAATTGTTCTTTATTTCAATTAGTGTATCTTTCATTTCTGACTAGGTCTTTTTATGCTACTGAGGTCCTCACCAAGTTCCTTGAGCATCCTTATAACCAGTGTTTTGTACTCTTCATCTATAGATTGTTTATCTCCCTTTTGTTTAGCTCTTTTTCTGGAGTTTTTATCTGTTCTTTCATTTGGGCCATGTTTCTTTGTCTCTTCAACTCAGCAACTTCCCTGTGTTTATTTATATGTATTAGGTAGAGCTGCTTTGACTCCGTGTCTTGGTAGTGTGACCTAATGTAGTAGGTGTCCTGTAGGGTCCAGTGGCACAGCCTCCCCTATCACCTAAGCTGGGTACCAGAGGTGTACCCTTCATGTGTGTACCCCTGGTAGTTGAGCCTTGATTGCTGTTGGCAGATCAGTGGGAGGAATTTACCCAGGCTAGTCAGCTATGAGGACTAGCTATGGCCACTGACCACCAACCTCCTTCTTCCTTGGAGGATCAGCTGTGCAGGGTCAGGGTGGTGGTGTTCTGACATGGTCTGTGGCTGTCCACTGGGTGCCTTGGCCCTGGGGTTTGCCAGGTAATTCAGGCCAAAGTCAGCTCCCTCCTGTGTTCTTCCCAGGGCCATCCTGCAAGAACTGTAAAGCAATTAGAGATGGTTGCCTCTTGTGTTGGGCTTGGAGACTCCCAGGTGAAGCCAAGCAGTGACTCTAGGCTGGCTGCTGCTAGTGTTCAGCCTGGGGTCACTAAACAAGTGATATGGGAGCCGGGGCCTCACTGAGTCTAGCTATTGCTTGTTTGATGGGATTTAGGAAGTTGTGAAGCCAAGACCAGCTATTCATATGGAAAAGTCACAGTTAACAGTTTGGGTGTGCCAGTAATTTGGGTGTGATAGAGTCTCAGGGAATCTTGAGGGTGGAGCAAACAGCTTTAGCCAGGTTTATGGAGTCTCAGATATGACACTTGCCAGATGCCTCTTGTGGCTGTATGGGGGGAGGGTTCAGAATAGGGACAATGGCTTCCTCCTGTCTTTCTGTCTATAAGAAAGCAGTCCCCCAGCTCTCACCTTGATGCCAGACAGTTCATTTCCTCCATGTATGCCACTAGTGCCTTTCAAGCTGCTACCACAGTGCTAGAGCTCAGAGGGAGTAAGTCTGTGTAAGTACAGGTGTGGGTTCTTTAAGAGGAACTGCTTGAGACTCTAGGGTTTTCTTCCACCAACTCAATCCCCACTGGTTTTTGCAGCCAGAAGTTACGGGGACTTACCTTCCTGGCACTGGAACTCTGGGCTGGGGAGCCTGGTGTGGGGCTGGGACTCCTCAATCCCAACATATACCTCCTGAATTTTTACCCACCACACATTGATGTGGGACCAGCCCATTCCAAGTCTCTACCCCTCCTACCAGTCTGGGTAGATGTGATTTCTTCAATTCTATAGTTGTCAGACTTCCATTCATCACAATTTCTGACACTTCTGAGTGATGGTTTATCTATAGTTCAGTTGTAATTTTGATGTGGTTGTGCAAGGAGGTGATCTGTGTTTACCTATGCCACCATCTTAATCAGAAGTTGGGCACTGATTTTGAAACTCTCCTTTTGTATGGCTTTATCTGGCCAGAGACAAAAAAATAAAATAATAAATAATACCTCAGTTACAGTTTATTATTAACACTCCCAGACACATGTTGACCGAAAGCTCAGGGGTAGAAGAGGTTTTGCCAAGTTTAGCTTTTATTTTTAAAAAATTTTGTTTGGAAATAACTTCAAACTTGCAGAGTAGTTTCAAAAATCAGACTAAGTTAACACAAAGTTTTTACTTAAATCCATCTGTTGTTAAAATTTCCCCATTTTCTTTAATTACTGTTTCCACATGTATATATGTAATATGTGTACACATACAATGCTTTTTTCTGAAAAATTTTAGAGTAAATTGCATACATTTGGACTGTTACACCAAAATACTTCAGTGTATATTTCCCAATAATAAGTATATTCTCATGTAATAACAGTAAAAACTTCTGATCTAATTTGCCATCTTTATTCCAACTTCTCAGTTAATTTAACACTGCCCTTCAGAGTATTTTTTTAAATCTCTATTACAGGGTCCAGTCAAGAATCACTGCATTTACTCATCATGTATTTTTGGTGTACTTTAACGTGGAACATTTCCCTAGAGGATGCTTTGTCTTCTGTAATGTTGGCATTTTTGAAGAATTCAATCAACACCATCTTTACCTTTTTTAATAGAAAGTTTCTCATTTGGAATTTGCTGTTTCCTCATGATTAGACTCAGACATGAATTCCAGGTGAGAATACTACACAGGTGATGTCACGCATTTCTCAGGGTATCACATTGGAAGCCACATGTTTTTCATTGCCTTTATTGGGAAGGTGGATTTCAATTACCCAAACTGTCGCCCAATTTTTCCACTGCATAGTTACTATTTTTCCTTGTAGCTAATAAGCAATCTGTGTGGAGATACTTTAAGACTAAGATAATATCCTGCTCCTTTTCAAAATTTCCTTCTAGCTTTAACATCTATTGATAATTCCTACCTGAGCCATTATTTACTATGATGGTTAATAAAATAATGATTTTTTAAAATTCTGACATTTCTTCCATATTTACCATTGAGTAGTATTCTCCAGAAAGGAAGATAATTTCTTCTCCTTTCTCTCTCTGTTTCTTTCCCTCACTACAGTTTGTAATCACAGATTCTTATTTTTCCCCAATGGTTTATAATTTATTACTTTTTTCTATTATTTTTGCTTCTCAAGATATTCCAGTTTAGGTTAATGGGAGCACCTTCAAGGTCATTCCCATATTTGAGCAACATACCTCAATTATTTACTTGAATACTTTCTTACTTTCTGACACAAGATATTTTAGGCTCAAATTGTTCCTACTCTGCCCTCATTGAAATTGGCCTTTTTCCCAAGCAGCCCTCCTTCATTTTAGTGGGGCATGTTGAACACCAATATCTGGACTCTGGGTGTACTAATTCCTATTGAGGTGTTGTTGTTTCTAAGCAATTTGGACAGATAAAGCTAGGAAATACCTGAATGCATATACTACAGTAGTTTCTCCTTATCTGTGATTTTGCTTTCTGTGATTTCAGATAGTTACCTTCAGTCAACCAACATCCCAAAATACTGAATGAATAATTTCAGAAATAAACAATTCATAAATTTTAAATTACATGTGGTTATGAGTAGCATGATGAAATCTCATGCCATTATGCCCAATCCAACCTGGGATGTGAATGTTTCCTTTGTCCAACATCTCCACACTGTATAGCTCCCTACCCAGTAGTCACCATCAGTTATCAGATCACACTGCTTGTGTTCAAATAACCTTTATTCTACTTAATAACAGCCTCAAAACACAAGAGTAGTGGTGCTGACAAAAAGTAGATCTGCCAAATGGGGCTGAATGATCTGGGTGATTTAATGTTTCACAAAAAATCTCTGCATGAGACGTGATGCATGAGCAGGTATGTTCATGTTAAAGCTGAAAATCATCAGTTACCCATAGCTGTGGCCTTCTGAATCACCTAAATAATTTCACAGAGGAAAATTCAAGCCTAATGCAAAGTTTGATGCAGATTCATTGCTCTACTCACTCAGTCATTTTGAATGTGATGGCCACATAGTACACATGCTCTCTCAATGGCATCTACTGCCCCCACTGACTAGTACAGTGAAGTTGTCATTGTTCATGAATGTGCATTCCAGTCCACTCTCCTTGGCTGTCAGTTTACACTGATGTCGCACAAACTGTCTTGTTATATTAACAACAGCTGGACATTTTCTGGACAGACCTCTAAACACATATATACATACACACATAAATGCATGCAGATATGCATGTCTAATTTTACATGCACACATAAACACATACCATAGAGACCATAAATTTACATCTATGCCAGTTCATTTTAATTCATTCCATATTTGTATGTTTGTTCTTCCAGAAGGAAAATTCTGGCTCCTACCATTAATACATCTTCTCATCTGCTCCGTCTTGTACTACATATGAAATAGTTTCATTAGTATCTGTACAGAGTGATCCCATATTCCTCCTTGTCAAAACCAGCCAGTCAAAACCTGGTAATTTTATGCCTGTTGATTTATCCAAAAGAAAATAACTGATATGTCTACCACAGCCTTTTATAATAATGTTTATAAAACTTTATCATAGCCAAAACCTGGAAACAGACTAGTTGTTTTAAGAGAAGAATGGATAAATAATCTGTGATAGATTTATGCAATTGAATGCTACTCAGCAATAAAGAGAAACATATTCTGCATGCAGCGATATAGATAATTTCCAACAACATGCAGATATTAAAAACAGAAAAAAACCAATGTATGAGCCCATTTGTATGAAGTTTGAGAATAGGCAAGGTTAATATATGCCGATAGAAACTAAATCACTACTTGCTTTTGTTGAAAGTAGAACTGCACAGGGCATTAACTTGGAAGGAGTGTGGGAAAAAATTCTGAAATTAACAAAATGTACTGTGTTCTGATAAGGATGTGACTTACATGGATGTATGTGTTTGTCACCACGGATTGAACTTTACCTTTGCTATCCATTCATTTCACTGTCCGTAAATTGACCCTCAATTTAAAAAAAAATTGTCTGGAGCAGAATGGAGGCTTCCCATTTTAACTGAAACTAGAATCCTTGTATTGTAATGGTCCTTCTTCTAGATTGCCTCACTTCTGATCCTTCTCCATCATTACTTGCCAGGACCCTGAAGGCAATTTTGTTTGCTATTCCACATCAGTACATCTACTTATTTTTAGCATCATTGCAAGTATATGAAGTACAACATAGGCTAGAATTGTACAAATAATTAAATGACATTATTAACTATTTAGGTCAGGCCAATATATATACTTTAGTGTATTAAAGATGTGAATGTAAATTGAAAATATTTAAATAATGCTGAATTTTAAATTAATCTTTATTAGAGGCCTTTGCCTATGTGTTCTATTAAGACAAAAACAAAAGCAAACAAACTGCAATGTAGTCAGACTCTGTGCATGAAAACAGTTGATTTCCAACATTAACTGATCAAAGGTCAGTTTAATGAGCAATTGATCTTCTCAAACCTTCACATAAATTCTGATGTATCATGCTCCTAATCTTACATTTTTTTAAAAGAAAGGGAGATAAATTGAATATCTAAAACTCAAAGTAGGGGACAACAAATTTGTAGTAATAACAGTAATTAAAAACAATCTGATGAGACTAAACTCAGAAAAAAAGATTAAAATATCAACATGTCAATCTCTAGTAAATTAGAATCATGACCAATAAAACAAGGAAACAGTTTTAAAGTTGACACAGCAAACAACAAGTGCTGACAAGGATGTGAAGAAAAGGGAACCCTAGTGCCCTGTTACTGGGAATGGGGACTGGTGCAGCCACTGGGTAAAACAGTACAGAGTGTCCTCAAAAAATTAAAAATGGAACTACCCTTTGAATCAGCAATCCCACTTCTAGGAATATATCCTAAGAATCCAGAAACACTCATCAGAAAGAACATATACATTGTTATATTCATAGGAGCATTATTTACAATAGCCAAGATCTGGAAATAGCCCAAAGGCCCATCAGTAGACAAGTGCATAAAAAAGCTGTGGTACATATACTCAATGGATTACTGTGCAGCCATAGAAAAGAAGGCACTCTTACCTTTTGTGATAGCATGGATGGACCTGGAGATTACTATGCTAAGTGAAATAAGCCAGTCAGAGAAAGACAAATGACATATGATATCACTTATATGTGGAATTTAATAATCAAAATAAACTGATGAACAAAATAGAAACAGGCATGAATACATGGAACAGACTGACACTTGTCAGAGGGGAGAGAGGAAGTGGGACAGAATGAAAGAAGGGGAAAAGATTAGCTGAAGATTGTATAAGCATACCTTATAGGCCCAG
>PVKM010036916.1:0-14635 GCA_004027735.1 Carollia perspicillata | reverse complement strand
ACCCCCGCCTCCAGTTCTTAACATAATCCAGCAGTTACTGATTGGAATGGTGCTGATTACTTAATTACATTTAACCACTTGGAGGCCAGCAGAGGCTCCGGTTGGCCAAACTTCCTGCTAAGTTTCAGGATGACTAGGCAGCATTTCTTTCAAGAGGATCAAGGCAGTTAAAATGTTTCAGCAAATCACTCTGGCTCCAATAGGTTGGGCTTCCCCTATTCTTAGAACTGGCCTGGTGGGAACAAAGGGCTGTCCCAGGGAGCCCTGACCACACCACAGCCCAGAGATAATGAAACCGTACTTTTACATTCGATTCTGGAAAAGGCACAGAAATGCTACGCTGGGAGATAGGCGCAAACCTGTAGGAAGCATTGGAAAGGAACGGATTGTATTAGTAACACGGCTCTACGGAATTTTCCTTAAATTCAAATTCAGCACATGAGTGGCGGCCGCTGAAAATGGCTGCTTGCCTAGAGAACAAGGTTTCACTTTATCTTTTTGTAAGAGAGGACACTGGAGAAATTACCAGACCAAGGTCACTTTCTATTAAAGGAGGGAAAAAAAAGTTAGCAGCTTCAACAGATGAAAACCTGTGTAGGTCATAACTCTGTGAACTCAGCAGCCTGGTGAGAGAATCTCTAAAAAAAAAAAAAAAAACCCTGTAGGAAATTAAGTGCGGATTAGCGTAATTAAATGTAAAGTCTCCTTGAGGGCGACTTCTGTTCCTGAAGCCCAGAGCCCTTTCTGTGAAGCGTATCAGAGAAATCGCGAACTGGCTTTGCCAGGCGTCACGGCCTCCCCACGCACACATCAGGCCTGCCAGGGCTATGATCTGAACAGCACACAGCGGCGGGACTCGGGGAGGGACTTAAGTAACCCCGCTTATCTCAGAAAACCACTCCATTCTCTCGTCTCTGCAAAAGTTCATGTGCTCGTGTAGCTGCAACATACGTAGGGGTTCCCCCAAGTACTTACACTTCCTCAAGAGCTGTAGGAGAAAACATAATCGCAGGGCAAAGGCCAACCGCTGTCTCTTTTGAAGGCCTAAATAGCCAATTATGTGTCTAATACATTGATTCTATACAGAGAAAGTCTATTATAGCAAAGTTGAATGAGACATCTTTAGAAATGGACTCTGGGGCCTACATCCCTTCAGCTGACAGTAAAATCACCCTCAAAAAAACTGTTTTATGCAACATCTAGTATTTCAACTTCCCAGCTGCCAACAAAAAAAATATATATATAAGGAGCAGAAATTAAACTAATTATGTCAGCAGCGCAGAGAACAAAACTTTAATTGTATGACACAATAGTCAGGCATTTGGGGAACAAAACAAAGGCCCTAAGGGTAGAACTTCTTTAGAATATAAATGATTCCCAGTCAGTACGACAGAAATTAGTTTGGGCAGTAAACAGATTCACGGCTTGGATGTAAAAATTCAACCAACATCGTGAGTCAACATAGAAACACAGTCTAAGAAACAAACCTCTAAAACAGCTTCAAGCCACTCCGTCGTGATTTGCATGTGCTGTATCATTAATAAGGCCTTCACACCAGTATGGTTCTCATCAGCGTTTCTAACGTCCCGCCTACAAAAGAGCCCATTCATGTAGCCGGGAGACAGGTGTTAGCAACAAGCAACCTCCTCGCCAGGGGCCCGGCCTTCCTTCGATGATTGTGGCATGACGGGCAAGTTGAAAGGCAGAGGGAGGAGAGAGGGGAAAAGAAACGAGAGAGACCAAGAGGGAGAAAGGAAGAGGAAGCGAGAAATGGACGTCGGGGGCTACCTAACAGGGCTACCCTCGCAACCTCCTGGCCCGAACTGGACTCCCCGGCTGCACGCAGACACGTGAGGGAGAACGCAGACAGTGTTGTTAAGTTACTCCCGCAGAGAGCCACTCTGGACAGAAGCCTGCACGCCACACCTTCTTCAAACAAGTTTGTTTTAAGTGTGTAACTCATTCTTCTCACCCACATTCTCTACTGAACTCTAGTCCTCACTCTCTCATACGCCTTCTGAAAGAGCTGATCTCGAAAGACAAACACCACATGACTTCGCCTGCACGTGAAATGGAAAGAACAAAACAAACAAAATTGAAACAGACTGGGATACAGCGAACAGCCTGATGGTTGCCAGAGGGGAGGGGAGGTTGCAGGACTGGGTGAAAAAAGGTGATGGGATTAAGAAGCACAAACTGAAAGTTACAAAATAGTCATGGGGATGTCAAGTACAGCATAGGGAATACAGACAGTAATATCGCAATTACGTGTGGTGTCAGGCGGGCCCTGGAAACATGACGGGGAGGGGGCACTTTGGGAGGTCTACGGCTGTCTAATCACCGTGCTGCACGCCTGAAATTAATACAAAATAACACTGAAGGTAAATTTTAATTGAAAAAGCCTTTTCCATTAAAGAAAGAGCTGAGTAGATATTCCTATAAAGATATAGAGAAGGCTGGATTTAGAAAGGTATCTCAAGCCTACAGAATAAAAACCTTATAAGAAAGCGGGAGGAAAGAACAATCACTGAGTTGCCTGCAATGTACAAAGAACATATTTTTCTCTTTTTATCCGCACAACAACCCTACCAGGCGTGATTTCCACCTTGCAGGCGAAGAAAATGAAGCTCACAGAGGTGAAGGAACCTCTGTCCACAGGAGCTCGGCCAGCAGACGCGGGAGCTGGATTCCAGGCCACAGCTGTCTGTTTCCAAAATTGTGAGGCTTTTCCCAAGTTTAATTTCCTAACATATTTAGTTCCCCAATTCTGCTTTAACGCAGATGGCTCTGTATCTCAGCAATTTGTCTTCTTTCCATGAACTCAGCGAAGTACCTATGACTAACTCTGGTCGACTCTTAAGGTCTTACTGTCTTCAGTAAGCATTTCCGCTATGTAGAAATGAAATCTCTGCCAGGTTGCCTTTATTTTGAAACCCTGCCCACAGAGAATTCCCAGGCACCTCTCCTACCCAACACGGACAAGAACTAGATGGACTTCCAGTCGTTTCCACATTACCATTCACTTGTCCACTCAGGAAACAGAGGAAGCTACTTTCACCAACCCTCCCTCGTGACCCTAGAGAGATAACAGAGCAAAGGGAGGGGCCTCTCAGGGAAGTCATTTACATAAAAGTTATAAAAGCTCCTTGTTATCTCTCATGACCAGGAAATGGACTATTCTAGAAAAATCAAACATCCTGAATAACGTGATGCTTTTAAAGGGACTACCGATTTAGAAAGAATTTCAAAGCACTAAAAAAACGGTCACAATAGAGGCTCCCAAACCTGCTACAAATCAGAATCATCTGGGGAGCTTTTGGGACAGATGCCAGAGAGGTTTTTACAATGTAGATTATGGCCGTGATCACTTATCTATTCAATCAAAATCTCCAGGAGGTGGGACCAGAAAATCTGTATTTTTAAGGAGCCCCTCAGTGACTCAGCTGCCAACTGCTGGGTACGGAATCTCTCAAGAAACACTGACTTTTGGGAATTCCTGGCAATGAAACATGCTAAAAAGGCGAAAGCCACACTGAACACACTGGGAGCTTCTTTCAAGGCTTCAGGAGAGCAGGCTCTGCGCCCCTACAGTGACAGAACCAGGAGGAAAGGGAAAGGCTAGCTTTCATACTGGTGGAAAGCTGGAAAAACCAGCTTTTGTTTTTCTATGAAATCCAAAGAGCCAGCTTTCCCCCAGAGGAAATACGGACTTTACGCTTGCCTTTAAAAAGGAAAATGCTTTAAAAATATACAGCAGCAACTGCTTCACTCAAATTCAGAATGTCAGCGGGCCCAAAAGCAGCAAAAAAGGGGCATATTCAACCTGCGTAAGAGACAGCAGAGAAACTTCAAGTCTGTCTTAAGTACCAGGAAGGAGGACAATGAGTTTGAATTAAGAATGGCGGGCGGTCCAGGCGTAGTTAAAACCACTGTCCTGATCATGGCAACTGTTAAAACCTGGAAACGGGGACAGCTGAGGTCTTTGAACACAAGGATGAGGGTTCCTACCTACCCAGAGGGCTTTCAGGGGAAACACACCTGAAATACGCCATAATAGGATATCCTATTAAGGGCCCAACAGGTTTCAGGGTTTCAACACTCTATGAATAACAAAGTCAAAACAAGAAAGTGACCAGACCAATACAAGGGAGTCTGTGGGTTTGGATATAAACATACTGGCCTTACCATGACCAAAATCTTTCTTACATAAACAGAAGTAACTACTACCAACATCCAGTAACCAAACAAAACTAACAATCAGTCACCATTCCACACAATAATAATGATCGTGACGCAGCTCGACAGCAGTGTAAACCACGTATTTTCATTAAACTCTAAACGGTATCTTAGCTCTGTATGGCGGGGGCTTCGCGATGCCAAGGTGCAGCGGTTCGTCTTTCCTCCCAAAACACACAGTATGCCTAGTACAAGTCCGATGTCCCTAACTGACCACTACAACACTGAGAGTCTTATTCAAGATATTATTATGGGTTAAAAAAAAACAAGCTGGAATTCATTAGTCCCCCTAACACACCTCAGGTTTCTGTGGATACTTTCAGGCACTCCCAGCTCGACCTTCTTCCGGGTGGGTTTGGCTGGGTCAACACCACACCGAACGTGTAATTAGGGGGGAAATTGTCCTTTCTTGATATTGTTGTTAGTTGTTCTCCCTAAATGCTGGTAACTGAAAATGCCTTTTCCCCTGCTATTTCAAAAACCCTTAAAGAAGCATTCCTATTAGATGGTGCTAAGCGGAGTTATGTTAACTGGCTTGGGCTGTGGAAAAGTATGAAAAACAACTTAATTTGGGGGAGGGGTTTCCAGGAGCACGCATTCAAGGCCACATGGACAAAACCAAGGGAGTTAGGATGGAGGGTGGGAGGTGGGGATGGCTGGGGTGGGGGGAGTGGGGGAGGGAAAATGGAAACAACTCTTCTTGAACACCAATAAAACATGTAAAAAAAAAAGAAAACATTAATTTTAAGCATCCTGAGAAGGGCTCTCTCATTTTGTTTGTACCATTGTAGCAACCACTTAAATTAAGTCCACGGGGAGAATTTCCAGCCACTGATCCCAGAGTACACAGTCGGGACAGCAGCTACCCACCTGATGGGTGAGGCGGCTCCTAGGGAGCTGGCCTCCACAGTTAGATTCAGACATTGAAAAGGGAAGGAGTGTCCTGGACTTCACAGCATTTTCTTCAGACATAATCGCGTTCTTAGTTAGCCTGCCGCATCAATCTGCAGTGGCCAGACACATTTTTCAAACATGTTAACACCTCCCAACAAGCTGTACTTTTTGAATTGTACTCTGAAGTCCAGATTAGGCGATTTGACAGAATTTCACAAACGCACATCATTATCGACTTCCTTGAGTGTGAAAGAGAACACAATCAGGAAAAAAAGAGGAGGGGGCCCAAGCCGAAGCCCCCTGACCAGGAAAGAACTATTACTGCCGGCTCTGTGTACAGACTCCATGCAGCACTCCCCCCCCTGCCTACTTCCACTCCTAGAAAAGTGGTTCAATAAACGGAGCGCTCTGCCCACATTTCAGTAACTGGAACTGTCCCTGGGAAAACCACCAGGCTCCTCCAAACAGACGTGGCAGCCAAAGGGGTGACCGAAGTCTCCTCCTTCCCCCAAACTACTTGTAAAATGGATGAACACGGTACTGACTGCTTTCTTAGAGGGCCACACGCACCTGCGAAGTGTATTCACTTCGTCACTGGCCTTTTGCCAGGGTGCAAAGTGACCGTCGTGGGTAAAGCCCTAGTTCCAAGCTAACACTATCCCTTCCCTGGGACAGGCTGGGAGGAGCGCGGTCCACTCCTCCTTGATTACACAACAGCGTGTCCTTCCTAGAACGAACGGCAGACCAACGAAGAGGAGGAGAGATGCCGTTTCCATCTCCGGCCAGCCTGAAACCCAGCTCTGAGCGGCCGGACGCCCGCGGCTCCGGTTCCCGGGTGCGTCTGGCCCGGCCCCCCCCCACGCCCGGTCAAATGTCTCCGGGTCAGCCGGCTAAGAGCGGCCCCCCTTCCCTTCTCGGCCTCAGCCACTGGCGACCTCCCGCACGGCGTCATCTCAAACACAGGGCAACTCCCAAAAGAGGGAACCGGGGACCCTGAGGACAGAGCCACACTCCCGAACTTCGCCATCAAGCCTCCAACTCCGGCTGCCTCCCTCCCCTCCCAGGGAGCCCGCACGGCTTCTGCAGCGGGAAGCGGGGCCGGCTCCGGACCCTTCCGAAGGGGGAGGCCGGCCGCCGCGTACCTGGGTCGGTCTACTCTGTGTAAAGCAGGGTCTTCCCCGCACAAACTAACCGGACCTGCCGGTCCGCAGAGCGTTTGGAGATGTTTGAGGTTACACGGCCCCAGTTACTGCGCCCACGGGGGGGATGCTTTCTTCGAGGGGACTTTGATGGGACAGGTGCAGATGACAATGAAGGAGACTTCCAGCGATGCGGGGGGCTCCCATCCCGTGGAGGGCAGCGAGCGTCCCAGGCCGCACTCGGCACCGGGGAGGCGCCCGCAGACCGCACAGCCCGGCGAGCCCCGAGGCCGAGCAGCGCCCCCACCCCGGCCCCCCGCTGGACCCCACCACAAGCCAGGCGCCCCGCGGGCCGGCGTCGCCGCCTCCTCACCTGCCGCGGCCGCCTGTCCGGCCCGCACCTGGGAAGGGAAGAGAGGGGCCGGGTTCAGGCTGCGGACGCCTCAGGCAGGGGGGCTCCAGGCTCCGCCGCGGCAGCGTCTCCGGGGCTGAGGGGTACCGGGGGGCGGACGCGACATCCTCACCGCCTGCCCCAGGAAGTGGGCCCCCCCTATCCATCCCCAGGCAGCCGGCCCGGCCGCTCCCGCCCCTCGCGTGGCCCCGCCCCCAGCGGGACCCGCCCCCTCTCGGGAGCGCGCCTCCGCGCCCGCGGCGGCGCTCGAGCCACCGTAGAGAGAGGCGAGGCGGCGGCGGGCCCCGGCGCGGCCTGCGCGCGCGCCCCCTGGCGGAGCCGAGGCCGCCGGAGGAGGGGCGGGCCGAGCCTGAGGCGGGGCCGGGCGCCGGTTGCGGGTATCGGAGAGTCAGCTCTCCTCGCAGCCTTCGTTATCGAACTCCGCGCGAGGAGGTGGAGGGCCCAGGTCCGGGTCTCCGCTGGGCCATGGGCCAGCTTGGTGACCTTGGGCGAGTCCCTTGACATCGCTGAACTCGCTTCATAACAAAAAGTTTGAAAGTTGCCTCGCCTTCCTATCTCCTCCTCCTTCCTCACCACGTTCCCAAATTCCGAAGGAGGAAGCTGAGGCCCATCAGGGCTCACTGCGCTATTCAATGCCCTGTACCTGGGAGGTATTATTAGCCAACTTAACTACCAAGGCTGAAAGCCTTTTTAAAAGAAAGGGTTTATTGAGCCCTACAGGCCCAGGTCCCAGGGAATGAAATCTAAACCATCAGCAGCAGCGCTGGGTGGAAAAGACACCATGTCCCCGCTGTCCTGAAGCTGACAGGGCTCTTTTCCATATAACACGTAGGGGGTAGAAAAAGGTAAGTTGTTTGGGAACAATGTACATTGGCTACGGAGAAGGGGAATGGGATAAGGTGAAGCGATGGGGCAGTTCTATGACAGGAGCACTGTGTATAAGAAATATTGACTGCTTTCCACTGGTTACAGGCAATAGTCCGAAAGTCGCGCACGTGTAAGATCCGATGGCTCATCTTAATGGGCTAGGAGCCACCTGGATGGATGTTGATTCAAAGCTGCAACATACATTCAGGAATGTGAGCAGTCTGTCACCTGGCCCCCAGCCATTAACGGGCTAACTGCTCTGCCCTATTCTCCAGCCCACTGCAACTTAATTAAAAACTTTTCAGAATTTCTGCTCCTGTCAATATGAAAACCCACGCCTGTCCCACTCACCCTATAGAACCTCCCTCATCTAGCATTTCCCAGGTCTGGCTGGTTTCACAGTAGGAAATTGAGGATACCCACAGGGGTGTCCAACCTTTTGGTGTTTCTGGGCCACACTGGAAGTTGTCTTGGGCCACATATTAAATCGACTGCGACACATAATAATTAAAAAAAAACCTCAAAATGTTTTAAGTAAATTTACAATTTCGTGTTGGGCTGCATGTGACCTGCAGGCCGCAGGTTGGACACCCCAGGCAGAGGAAGGCTGTGGAAGAATGAAAATGGCTGGGGGACGAGGAGGTGCTGATGAAACCATTCATCAGCTGTGCCCCCTCCCGTGGTGCACTTAACCTTCCTGAACTCATTTCCTCAACCCCTGAAACTGCAGGCTGGTACGAGGATGTAAATGAGCTAACACGCTAGGTTCAGTAAACTAAAGCACCAAGGTTGCCCGGGGAATCCTTAGCCACCGTGGGTTGAGAAAACGCCTAGTCATGAAATTAATATAAATCTTAATGCTTTTGACGGGTGTCTACCGCCACTTAATTTTCTTATGCTTTAGGTTCCAACAGAGACCTCTCACCGTGCTTCTGAGCAATGTGTTTTGTTTTGGTTTTTTGCATTTTAAAATAAGGAATATCACAAGGAAAAGTAAAAATAGGTTTATGTGCAGACTCTCACCTTACAAGTATCATTTCTCATCAAACTGAGCAGCAAACTGAGCAGTATTATACCCATGAAGATCTGCAGATTAAGTATGTACCCAAAGCCTCGCAGAAAAAGACCGAACTGGACTTTGCAACTGGATCTTTCTCCTACCAGGAAGTCGAGGAATGCCTGGCCTTCTAGAGGCCTCCTGCACCTGAAATAAACGTGCCCGTCTTCTTCCTACCTGGCTCTTCTGGTAACTTTCCTTGATGCAATTCCCTGTCCTCTCGGCTTCTCTCCAGGGCTTTATTTGCCACGTGATGCCACGTGAAGGCATTTATTGTCTCCTTTTTCCCCCCCTCTCTGGTTCCTTGTCTCTTGAGATGCCTGGACCTTGGGCATCCTCTCTTATTTCTGAAAAAGATTCGTGATCTGCGATGAAGACACAGCGTCCTCTGCCCAGCCTCTCCACGTTATAGCCCCAGAAATTTAATAGACCCAAAACAAGGACGAGGGTGGGGCCAGAGAGAGATGCCTTTTGGTAAATCGAAGGTTCCAACATGAGCACTCCCTGAAGGGAGCGCGCGTAATCCACCACGCAGCCCAATAACTGGGCGTCTGGACTCACCGCGTCCTGTGGAAATCACGTTTTCCGAGCCCTCTGGCCCGTGTGACAGCCAGAACATCAGAATGCCTCTAAATAACACGCACATCACCGAAGCAGGCGGCCCCGGAGCTGCGCTCACCCACACCCCTCCCCTCCCCACCGTTCGCACTATCGCCATCGGTATTTTTCATTTTTATCGTGCCCTCGCACAGAGGCAGTCGATAACGCACCCATTGGGCTGGCAATCTGAAACCCTTTTCTGCAAGCAATAGTATTTAGTAGTAATAAAACACTAATTTGTCTACCAAGTGACATATTTATAGGAGCTGTTTTCTGGGACATCTTTTTATTATTTCTACTCATTTGCTAAGTACTTTCCAATACATATTTATGAAGCACACGCCTTTCCCCAAGCAGTAGTGAAAAAATAAATCATGTTATTTCTTTTATTAGCAGCAGCATGGCTTAGGAGTCCCGGCGACCTGATGTTTGTTTGTTCTGGCAAGAGCAAGAAGAATTACCAGTGACCAAGCACCTACTATGTGCCTGTGAAAGGCCCTTGACACCAATCATCTGTTTAATTTCCCTGAGATTTATATTTTACCAATAAGGAAAGTGTAATTCCCCTGCAATAGAGATTTTAACCACTAAGACAAGAGAGGCATTACCTTAAGTGCCTCAGCCATAAAGGGCACAGAAGGGTTTTGAACCTGGATCTTAGTTCCAAGCTCCTGAATCATTGGACCACCACTGAGGCGTAAGAAAGGGAGGATGTGAGGGTGGGTGCACCAGCCGCAGTGGGCAGTGGGGGTGGGCAGAGGCAGCACCTGAGGGAGTCAAGGGCACTTGGGTAGAAGAGCTGGCCTAGGGACCCAGCCAGAGTGGTGTGACCTGAGCGGTGTGCGGGGACAGCACCCGGGGCCATAAAGCCCTGGTCGAAGGGCAAGACCCCAGGAGGAAGCAAGTGTGAGGGGCCAGGTCCTGCAGGAATGTTCCTGGGTGGTCTGGCAGAGCAGCGAGGGGCAGGGCTTCCCTCTGCCAGAGAGGCCACTTGGACAAGGGCTGCGGCACGTTCGTTCTGCTGGAGTAAGTGCCCCAGTGGGAACAGAGCTGCGCAAATTGGAAATTAAAGGCAACAGGTGAGTCCTGACCAGGGAATCAGGAATTCTGGGTTCCAGCCTGGTTCTGCCACCAGGCCTGCAATTCCTCCTCTTGGGGCCTCAGTTCCTTTTCTTTTCTAATTGATTTTTTAGAGAGAGAGAAGGGGGAGAGTGGGCAAGAGACATCAGTTTGTTGTTTCACTCATTCACGCACTCACTGGTGGTTTCTTGCATGTGCCCTGCCCAGAGATGGAACTCAGGACCTTGGTGTATCGGGACGACGCTCTAACCAACGGAGCTGCCCAGCCAGGGCCTGGGCTTCAGTCCCCTTCTGCTACATGGCAAGATGGGCCAGAGGGTCTTTCCAGGCCTCTCCAATCGCACTGTTCTAGGGTCCTCAGTCGGAGACTCAGCACCTGGAACCATGGCAGATCCCTCCCCAGGCCAGAGACGGCCACCAGCTCCATGCTGAATGCCAAGCCCAACTGACTGTGGAGTGCCGTGTGGACAAAAACTGCAGAAGACTGTGAGCTCCGCAAAAAAGCACGCTTGATTGCTTGGCAGTGTCTTCATGGGCTCAGGCTGCCACACGGTAAGAGGCGCAGGGATATGCCCTTCCTGGCTTGACGTGCAACAGTTCACTGCCATGACTGCAGAGGTGTGCCAACGTGCTCACAGCGCAAGGACACTGACGGTTAATTTCCCCTGGGGCGTTCCCTGGGGGTAGCAGCACCAGGGTTCCTGCAGGTAGGCTGCCCAATCCTGCCCCCACTCAGGCAGACACCTTCGCGCGCGTGCCTCACACTTCCAAAGCTCCATGCTTCTTACCTCCAGCCCTGCTGCGTGTATCACCTTTAAATGTCATATCATCCATCTAGAACTCTGACTCCCCCTCCTCCTGCAGCCAACACACAACTAATTAATTACACAACAGGCTCTCCAACCGAGACAGGCAACCTTCCTTCCAAAAAATGTTTCTCTTCCCTTCCCTGGTGTCCTCCTCCCCTCCCAGCCAGGGTTACGGCTCGCAGACGGATGGCCGCAGTGCTGGTAACAGACAGGGGGGTTGTTGCATCCACGGGCGCGAGGCTGTGGTACAGCTGGCAGGAAGAAAAGGGTAATTACGTTGCCTCTCGGAGCCGCCGGCGATGAATTTCTGCACGAAGACTAGATTTGCCATGTATTATGTATGCCAGCATCAATTCTCCCAGCTGGCTCTATTTCCTGAGCAAATTCTCCTCTGTCTGTTTACGGGCGAGGCCACGGCTCGGCGCCCCTGGTTACTCTACACCTCGGAGCGGCCCCACGGGGCAGCGTGCATATTAAACAAGTGGCTGGATTCTCTGGGAGCAGGTCACACCCTCCCTTCCTTAGATTACCTCCCGGGGCCTGCAGGGAGCTCCCTGACTCACCGAGTCCAGGGGATGCGAGCAGGTGTGTGAAACCAGATCAGCAAGTGAAAGAGAAATAACTGGTCTCGGGGGCCCCACTGGGGGAGGCTGAAAAACAACCTTCTGGGTGGAAATTAGGTGGATCTGGGCTCAGGGGATTTCCTCTTGACATTTTTAAGAGCAGAACATAGGTGGAAGACCGAGTTTTACATTTACAAGGTTACCTCAACTCAGGAGCTCAAAGACAGAGCTAAGGGGAAGCAAGCCTCATTTTATGGAGGCAAAAAAAAAGAGAGAGAGAAGCAAAGGCAAGCTCCGTGGCTCAGCCCCATGTTGGGATGGAGGGCAGGGAGGATGGTGACGCGCAGGGTCTTTCGTCCTGTCAACCGTGCGCTCCTTCGGGGCGTCGCCAGGCCGGGGTGCACTTGGCTCCCACCAGAAACACACGTGGTAGAAACGGGGGGACAAGAACTCGGCTCCAGAAGGAATTCCTGGGTCTTTTCCGCCACGGCGTCCTCCCTGGCCAGTGGCTCCGTATGTTCCCACAGACAGAGAGGCTGAGGCGGAAACCGAGGTGTCATCTCCCGGGCCCAGCCCGAGAGCTGCTCCGGCAGTCCCAACGCCGTGGCGAACACAGTGTTCCCGCACAGGACAGCCAGGGGCCTCGAGGTCTCTCCCCTCCCCAACCGACAGCACAGTCACAGCTGCTCTCCCTGTCGTGCTGGACTCTGCTCCCGAGTCCCCCAGGCCCCGATGTCCACCGTCTCCTGGAAACCTGTTGGCTGGGAAAAGGCAGGAGGGGAGGGTCAGGTTTTGAGTTAAGCAACCCAAGTGGGTAGCCTCTTCAGTTGCAGGGTCTCAGCACCCAGGACTTTCTCTGTGAGATATCTAAGGGCATAGAAACCACCCTCAAGGGCCCAGGTCACTGTTTTAGTTTTATTGTTATAATTTTCCTTTATTGATTTTTAGCGATACAGAGGAAGAGAGCGAGAGAGAGAGAGAGAGAGAAACACTGATCTGTTGTTCTACCCATCTATGCATTGGTTGCTTCTTGTATGTGCCCTGACCGGGGCTAGAACCCATAACCTTGGAGTATCGGGACGACACTCTAACCAACTGAACTACCCTGCCAGGGCTTAGTTTTATTGTTATTCATCAGTATTACTATTATTAGTTTTCTTTGCCCCTGGGACTGGCTCACCAGACGGGGAGATTTGGTCAGACACACGGTGCGCTGACTGCCTGGTGCCCCTGCTCCTTCGCCGCTGGCCAGGACCACCCGCGTGCTGGGCACGAAGCTCCAGGAGCGGCCCAGCGCAGGTCTGAGCTTCCCGCTGTCCCTGTCTCGGGTCATGTGGTTGGTCACCTGCAGCAGAAAGAGTCAAAGGCTTACAGATGCAAAATGCTAGTGGGGAGGACACCTGCTCCTACTGCGTCATTTTACAGATGGGATCCTGAGGCCCGTGAGGAGAAACGCCTTCCCCGAGGCTCCATAACTTATCCACAGCCTGCCTTGACCTAGAACCCTGGGCTCCAGACTTGTGCACAGTTCTTGCCACCAAACCACGATGTCTCGAGCGTGATGCCAACAAAGCTGATGGGCACGTGTCTGGGAATAAGCAGATGTGCTGTCTGCGCTTCCTAAAGGGAGGCCACTGGTGGGCTCAGGCCCACACCCCTGGCCCCACAGATGGGCATCCTGAGACCATGTCCATCCACATGTCGGGGGGGCATCAGTGTACATGGGGGTGGGAGGCGTTCTGGAAGGGGGTTCCTGATCTGGTTGGTCACCTCTACTCTGCCTGGGCTGGTCGTGGGTAAAAAAACCCTGTAACCCAGGTTTAAACAAGATAATATATAACTGCTAAAAATGGCATTCTGGAAGAATCTTTAAAGACATAAGAAACAGAATGAGACGATAAGTTGGTTAAAAGCACATGTACGTATGCAGAGAAAGAAGATTCTACGGACATACGTAAAAATACGGTTTCTGCAGAGGTGGCGACTGAGTACAAATTTGACTCTTATATTTATTTTTTACCCTTCCTAGGAGAAGCATACAGACTTGTAAGAAATTACTCCATAAGAAGAAAATCTCATTTTAAAAGCAAAAAGAGCCCTGGCTGGTGTAGCTCAGTGGACTGAGGATGGGCCTGTGAAGCAAAGGGTCACCGGTTCGATTCTCAGTCAGGGCACATGCCTGGGTTGTGGGCCAGGTCCCCTGGTGGGGGCGCATGAGGGGCAACCACACGTTGATGTTTCTCTCCCACACTTTCTCCTTCCCTTCCCCTCTCTCTAAAAATAAATAAATAAAACATTTTTTTAAAAAAAGCAAAAAGATCCCTTTCTATGAAGCTTTGACAAAAGGCAAAGCTGGAGTGACAGAAGCCAGACGAGTGGCCGTCTGGGGTGGGGGTTCGGGGCTGAGAGAAACGAACACTCGGTGACGGGACTGCCGTGGGTGACAAGACAGGACACAACGGCCGCCAAACTTCAAACAAGAAGCACTCACTCCGTGTGAGTTCACCTATGTTAAAGCAAGTAGAAGGAGAAACAAGACCACCCCTGATCGCTTGGCTGTTTGTGGACCGACCCCCTCCTGGTCCAGAGCTCTGGATGACCCAGGGTAGCTGGGCTGTGACCCTTCCCTAAAGGGCCATTTGGGGGTTCAGGAGCTGCCGTTTAAGGGGAATAAGAAAGCTTCTATTTAAGGGCAAAAAAATTTCTAGCTATAGCTAGAAATGCTGTTCCTCTTCCCCCTGGGGAAAGCCCAGCGATGAGGGGTAAGACAAGCACGGCTGGCCAAGCGCACTTCCTCACCACCACTGCCACGCCAAGGTCCCGGGCCAGGGTCTTCAGCTCCTGGGCCAGCTGCATCATCAAGGCCAAGCCTGGAGGAGGAGAAGCAGAGGAGGAGGGCAGGGGGCAGCAGGGCCTCGGCCGGCTGGAGGCTGGACCCCAGAGCTGGGAGACGGGACCACAGCCCTGACCCTGGGCTC
>PVKM010036915.1:0-14638 GCA_004027735.1 Carollia perspicillata | reverse complement strand
ATATGGCACTGTATGTGAGAGAGGGGTCTGAGAGGGAACAGTGCCACTTGCTCAGCTCTCTGCCAGCTTGCAGTCACTTCTTTGACTACCCATAAGCAAATTGGGCCCTTCTGGTTCTGATTCCAAGGTTGGTGAGTTTGTGCACATTCTAGGACCCTGTGAGTCTCTCCAATGAAGCTTCCCATGAGGCTGGGAGTTCTTCCTACTGCTGCAATCCCCACAGGTTTTTTGAGTCAGAGATCTTGCAGCTATATTTCCCCATACAGGAACCCTGGGTTATGTGGTCTGCCTTGCTCCACAGTTGTTCCTCCCAGTTTATCTGCATGCAAATGTAAGACTACCTGCTCTGCCAGCCACTGACTCACCCACCCTGGTCCTCCAACCACTGCCTTGCTGATAGTCCTCTCCACCCCTGCTGCCCATCTTGGTCCCTCCTACTGGTCTGGATGAATGTTTCTTCTTTAAGTCCTTAGTTGTCAGACTTCCATACAGTTCAATTTTCTGGCAGTCCTGGTTATTTTTTGTTTTTAAATTTTTTGTTGTCCTTCTTTTGGTTGTTCGAATAGGCAAAGTGTATCTACCTACCCCACCATCTTGGCCAGAAGTCCTCCTCTTCCATTTTTTAAAAAAACTTTTGTATTGTTGTTGAAGTATAGTTATCTCCATTTTCCTGCAACCCCTCACCCCAGCCCACCCATCTTTATCTCCCACTCTGGATCTTACCTGCTTTGGCTTATTCTTTCTATCTTTTCTTGGGATGAAAGAGATGGTCCCTTTCCTTTCGATCTTTCTGTTTGTCTAGCTCTAGGCTAAATGGCCCTGACCCTCCCTCTCCCCAGCCCTCCCATTCAGGGAGCCACAACTTACTCAACACACAATTTATGGAGAATTTAGATGTTTACAGACTTATGCCAGGCACCAGAGAAATAAATATGAATGAACAAGTGAGTTTTGTCCTCAGAGAATTCACAGTAATAGAAGCAGAGGTGTACACACATTATGCAATGCAGCATAGTAAATACCATGAGAAATATTAGATCAAATTTCAGCATGGCCACAAAGGAGGAAAAATAAACTTCCTCTGAGAAAGTAAGGAAATGCTTCTTGGAGGAATTGAAGCTTAACTGGGCTTTGAAGACTGAGGAAGTATTCACTTGTGGAACATAAATGGGAAATACACAAAGGAAGGGCATTTGTAAAGACACAAAATTATGATGAGGGAACTCTAAGTTGGGGCTATGAGTAGAATATCATATGCATATCAGGGCAGTGGGAACCTTGAGTGGGCCAGAGTGTCAGGGTCCAAAGAGCAGACAAAGGAATCTAAATTGATCCTGTAGACAAGCAGGAGACATTGAAATCTTATAAGTGGAATTAAAGGGATCATATTTGCATTATTTAAAAACTTTCCCAACCACTGAATGAAAGATGATTTGAGGAAGTAGGAAAGCAGGCTGGAAGACTATTGGGTGGTCAGAGCAAATAGGGACAGGAAGCAATGCAAACACACATAGACACACTTATAATTGGAGCCTAGTGGTGGTATAAGGCTATAACTTAATCTGATATATTCTTCTGGGTTGATGGAAAACTAGGATGTAGTGCAAACACTTGTGACAAGGAAACTGAGTGAGATACTAATTTACATTTGTTTTTCCCTGTTATGGATATACATTTAAGCTGTTTTCCCCTCCCCTTTGAGTCTGACCTTTCCTGGTCTGAGGTGTGTCAATAACATTGTACTTCTAAGACAATTGAGAAACATATAAAAGACCCTCACCCTTCACTCAGGCATGGGTTTTGGAAGTATATGTTGCTTGAAGAAAGATGGGAACAGAGCAGTGTTGGCCCCAACACTTGAAATAGAGGGAGGGAGTAGTGGTAGAAGGTTCCAGAGTGCTTAAGATCTGCATTCTGCT
Organism: Carollia perspicillata; assembly: GCA_004027735.1. Classification (NCBI taxonomy): domain Eukaryota; kingdom Metazoa; phylum Chordata; class Mammalia; order Chiroptera; family Phyllostomidae; genus Carollia; species Carollia perspicillata. The sequence continues at coordinate 12,719 of PVKM010036915.1, read as the reverse complement.
CCCACTCAGCAGCCTGAGAAGGAGAAGACCTTCTGATGAGTTATCGTGTATAGATGTGGGAAGAAGCAGATGGAAGGATTGACAGATCCTGAAAAATATGGCTTTGGGAACCCCAGGGAACAATCCCCATGCCCAGGTGTGATGCTAAGGAAACAGAACATCCTGCTTCAACTGCATCATGTGGGCTTGGCCAGTAGTAACTCAATGGCAACCATAAGGAACTGAGATAGAGACCCTTCTGCTGTTACCAGGCATCACCTTTAAATGTGTAATCTTAGTGTTAGAGAAGAAAGTTCCTGAGCCTAACCAATGTGGGTGTTTTGCAATCAGAGTCCTATCTTCTCTATTTCATTAATCTTTGTTTTTATAACCCCTCAGCAGCATTCCAACTGTTGGGTGGGGTAGAGGGAGAGATTCTGAGAACAGAAAGACATTTAGGTATATACACAAATGACTTTTCAAACAGTGTTTCTTTCTCCATTCTGGATTCTCACCTTTTCATACTTTTCTAAGAAATGATGCTTTCACCATGTTCTACATTTTGGGAACTGCTGAGAACCTTTATTCATTCTCTAGAGATTTCACCACACACTTTTTTATTCCTGGCTTTTTCCAGTGTCCCTTTGGAGAAAGTCAGACTTGAGGATGACAAATGAAAAGTGATATTGTGTGCCAATGTCACCAATTTACATGGACTGTAAATTATCTATGTTTGAAACCTGGCTATCCCACTTACTAGTGTGTGACCTTAGATAAGTCACTTAATCTCTTTGCCTCAGTTTCTTTATGTATAAAGTACAAGTTCTTCCTTCTTGGGGTTGTTGCCAGGACAAAGGTCACATTGCATGACAAGTTCTTATCCCAATGCTTGGCCCATGGTTGTAGGAAATGTGAGTAAGTAGTTAACAGTAATGAGAGCACTCTGCCCCACATTTGTGGCAGTCCATGCCTACTGTGGTCCCTGGCACGTTGCTACCCATACTGGAACACATTTCAATTCCATTCAGATAACAGTATCCATGCAAAACCTTCTGAGAAAAAAAGAGAAAAACCCACAATATTTTCAGTTCCCAAATCCTGGGTACACACAAAGGCAGTATCTACAACTGAGACTCTGAGACTCCAAGGGATAGAACTAATTTAGGGAGCCAAGAAGGTGTGTTGCATGCTAGTTCCAGAATCTACATGAAAGTGCCAGAACTCTCAGAGGCATCCATCACTGATGCAGGGGACTGCTTCCTAACATTACTGCACTCATTTCTTATTTTGTTTCTCAGGAAAGCTGTGTGTTTCCTTTGCAGTTTCCTTTTTCTGTGGGCCAGGAGCTTTGCCATCGATTTTCTGAGAAGCTAAGTGAATGCTCTTTCTGTCAATCTGAAATTGTTTGGTGGGTGGGTTATTTTTTCCCCTTTGCTCCTTTTCTTCTTTATGAAAGCTGACAAATGGGGAAGAAAATGAAAAAGAAAAGAATAAACCCAGTATCATAGGATGCTGGGAAAATAGCTTCTATTTATAGCCTGGTACATTTTCAGACATGTAAACACCTCAGTTAATAGCTGCCCCTGCAGCAAGACCCTGGGGATTATTGAACTGCCCTGGAAAGCTGGCAACCATATACGGCAGAGGAGTGAAAGGTTTGACAAGGCTAATTGTGCTCCAAGTTGTTTTCAGAAACAGTGGGAATGAGGTCGGTGTCCCTCCTGAACTCACCGAACAGCAGAGGGCCACATAGCCCTCAGTCCTCTCTCACAGAAAGCAGAATCTTGGCACAGAGAGAGTTTGGCAGGGTGTAACCAAGAATGCCCTGGCCAAGATACCTCTAATTGAGCAAATCTAGCTGACAATATAACAGCAGAAATTCTCACTTTGAGTGGCAGCTTCAGCACACATTAGCTGTGTAATATTGGGCAGCTCCTTTGTCAAGATGAGGCTCAGTTTGTTCATCTGTAAGCTGGAACAATTGCAGTGGCCTCAAGAGGTGAACATGAAAATTAGATTAAAAAATAACATAAGTGTAAAACATCATTAGGGCTCCCTGCAATTGTGGTGCTAGCCACAATTTCTATCATCTGATGCAAAGTTTCTAGACCTGAAAAGCAGCAGTAAAATCTCTCTTCTAATAAAGAAAACAGTAGTACAAACAGACCCCTGAAATGGCTCAGAAAGAAGGACTTTAAAGAACTTGTATAAGGGACCCATGGACAAAGCCAAAAAGGGGTAGGATTGAGTGGGTGAGAGTGGGGGCAGGAAAATGGAGATAGCTGTACTTGTACAACAATAAAAAAAAGAAAAAGAGAAAAAATAAATAAAACAACTGGTATAAGGATGCTCAAATCTTAAAGGACAATGTTATTACAGTAAGCGAACAATTGGAAATTCTCAATAGAGAAATGGAAACTATAAAAGTGCAAATTCTAGAACTGAAAAGGCAAACTTTTTCATTGATGAGCTACACAACAAACCAGATACTACAGAAGAAAAGTAAACTTGAAGACAAATCGATACAAATTATTCATTCTGAAAATAAGAGAAAAACATTGTTTAGAGTCTCAGAGCCTCTGGGACAAAATCATGCAGTTTAGCATACATGCAGTCTCATATACATGGAGCAGTGCTGAAGATATGAGGACAATCTTCAAGCCCACCAGGGAACAGAGACCCATTGTTTACAAAGGAACACTAATATGGTTGGTAACAGAATTCTCATTAGAAAAAGCCAGAAGCCAGAAGTCAATGGACCGTAACACAAAGTGTAGGAGAAAAAAATGTCAATGTGGAATTCTATGTCCAATGAAAATAGTTTTCAAAAATAAAATAGTTTTCAGAAGGAGATATTTCAGACAAAAAAAAGCTGATAGATTTCACCACCATCAGATTGGCTCTAGGAGAAAATAGCTCAGCGGAAGCCAAGTTAGACCCCTAGAAACAAAGACCCACAACAATGCATGAATAAGCCCAGAGACGTCTCTACGGTTTTTCACTTTAGGAGGCCCACTCTGATCAACATGTCCTTAATTTTCTGGAATAAGTTTTCTGCAAAAGGTAAAGACAATTGAGACTGTGCTCTTAAATAAATTAATTGATAATCAAACAAAAAGTCTTTACTGGAATGTTCTCTAGCATGGTTATGAGATAGCCTCCCACCTCTACTTCTAAGGCAAAACCAGTGGATTCGTCATCTTTCAACATATTCTAAGGAGAAATATTGATTTCATTTTTACAGTCTTCATGGTCTCCAAATGAGAAAGAGAAAAATTCACCTCTGCGTCATAGGCCAAATGCATATTCTATGGATATTGATTCCACCTGTCCCCTCACATCATTAACCAGAAAAAGAAATAATTTGTATACCCCTACTATCCAAAAGCTAGTTGCTCAATATTACTCAGAAATAACAGAAAAATCTTTGTAGTCACTGAGGAGTCAGAAAGAATATGGCTTGAACAATGAGGAAAAATAATGAGTTGTACATTTACATTATCAGCTTAAAATTCACCATTGGAAATCTTGTTTAATCACCACAAAGACACCGCAAGCATCACTACAAATATGCCAGCTTTCACCTGGAAGAGTGATTTCGATGCTGTTACAGTAAATATGTGTCTCTTCAAAGTAGGGAGAAGTCCTATAAAAAAGCAAGAATGATGATGTAACCAAAAAGAACAACAGCGCCTAACACACACTTTGATGAATATGTGGTGTGGAGTAAGGCAAATAAGCTTAGAGTTCTTCCCATGTCATGCTTTTTGTGACCTACTCTAGAATTTGGCTTTCTAGACAAAAATAAAAAATTCTCTACTAAAATACAGATTTTTAAATATATCCATTGGAAGGAGGCAATCTTCTAATGTCCACTGCTGGGTTCCCCCAGAGAAAGCAGGACATGTTCTTGGTGAAAAAGATGACAAGGAGAACACCATTAGAGAGTGAACTGTGGCCCAACAGCCCAGGAAAGTCTAGCATATGGGCTTTTTCCCCAGCCAAGCTGAGTAGAGTTTTGCCTTGGATTCTAGTCCCTGCAGCTGTATATCAACGCTGGAGAGGAAGGTGGCCTTTACACACTGATTCACTGATGAAATATTTATTTTGTCCCCTGTGTGTGCCAGGAAAGCTTAGAACTCTAGGGAAGTGTGGTGAAGAACACACAGCCCCTGAGACAGTGAGAAGACAGGACACAGGAGAATGGACAAGTGAACCCAAACCACAACAATCCATTTCCTGCAGTGGCCATCCAGACAGCCAGGTGTTGGGTGATACCTGAGGAGGCTGTAACCTTCCTTGGCAGTCAAGGGCCTAGAAAGGCTCTGCAGATAACGCAACACCTCATGCATACTTGAAGAAATTTAGGGAAAAACCAAAGACATTGTTCTTTCCATCATTTTACTTTAAGAGTTAAATCAAAGTATGTAGAAATATCATCCCTTTAGGCATCATACATGACATATTTCTGCTATTCCTTCCAACTGGTGAAATAAATTCATCCATTCTACTTTCTGGATGCACCAGGGGAAAAATACATGGGCAGTTTTCAATGCTGATGCCTAAATGCAATAATAAATGAACCATAAAATTTCATAAATCCAGAGTTAAAACCACAGTTTTCAAAATGTCCCCATTTCTCTGGAAAAAAACACGTATTTGTTTAATTTGTTTTTAGTCCAAAAATAGAGACATGACTTAGGCATAAATAAATCTGGTTAAAAAATATTATTTGTCCTGGTATTTGGTATGACAAACAGTAGCATGAATGGGTTGACATTTACAGCTTCAATGTATAGAACCATGCTTTTGTTCTCAGGGCATTATTCCTGACTTGGCTCCAACCATTCTTTTTGAAAACCACTTTAAAATGTGACAAGGCTGAATAGTTGACTCAAGGGCAGTAGGACAATCTCAAAATCCTGCTTCATTTTCTGGCTGCTGCCTAAAGTTCATATTGTGTTTCTACCATTTATCTTAAGGATTTGACTCTATTAACATGCAACAGCTCCACAAAAGAATAATACTTTAAAATTCCACATCTTAGTGAAAATGCATTTTCAAAGAACATACTCCCAGAGTGGGAAGTGAGAGAACAGAGCACGAGAACCCCAGAGGGCTAAGATTAAGTAAGATGCAGGAAGGTGAGACTGGAGGATTTAAAAGTGACTTCTGTTCCGTTCAACATGTTCCCTCAGATTATCCTGGCTTCCAGTATGAGTTTGGATAACGTTACACATATTCCTGCCCCTAACTCCAGTATGTTGGGCTTCAAATCATATTTCACATTCATTGCATTGTATTTTTATCTCAATATGGAAGTACAGCAGTAATAAGAATGGGAATTAAGCATTACAAAAAAATAATGAATGCCCCAGAATGTCTTATGTATTTGAGCTACTACAAAGTACTGAAGCTTTCCGTTAAAAAAAATAGCTTTATATTCATGACAAGTAACATTAGCATTGCATGATTTGGCCCCTGTCCCAATAAATAGACAAACTATGTAAGCAAGTGATTTACAAAAGAGGAATTACAAATGACCAACAAACATATAGGAAAATATTTGACCTTGCTGCACATTAAAGTAATGAGGTAAGTATCAACTTTTACCTAAAACATCATAAAAGTTGAGAGAGAAGGAGAGAGATTGCTCACTGTTGTGAATCTATGCAGTTGTGTATATATCATAACTGTACAATCACATTTTGAATGTTATAAAACTGTTTATAAACATCGCCTAGAAATTGGGAAATACTTATATGTAAATATATATATTTGAACAGAGCAAAATGCTGGTGGAACTATTATAAAATGTAAACCATGTTGTCTCTGAGTCTTGGAGGGTTTTTTCCCTTCTTTGTGCCTTATTCTATTTCCCCAAATTCCTATAAATAGCATTATGTTTATAATCAGAGAAAAAATAAAATGGTCTCTGTGGCATAGTTGTAAATGTTCAAATGTCTTCACTGTCAGTCCCAGTACTTCCATGCATACCATCTTTCAGCCTAACCAGAGTGTGCTAATCAATTTTTATGCCTATCTGTGGAACAGTCTGAAAAACATTATCCACAGTTAAAATAATCAAGAGCACTATTTTCACTTTTGTGTTTTATCAGATGACAGTTTCCTCCATTGCTTTGCTAACATTTAGAGATTTGGAAAGTATATTTAGGAGATAAGACTAACTTTTTTAATCAAAATTTTAATAACATAACTGCAGATGTGCATGTAGTTGTAAGAAATAACAAGGAGAGGGTCCAAGTAACCCTTTACCCAATTTCCCTCAATGATAACATTTTTTAAAACCATAATACAATATCAGCACCTGGGTATTAACATTTATGCAATCCACCTCTTTTATTCAGATTTCCCCCAGCTTTACTTGTATGTATGTGTACTTAGTTCTATGCAATTTAATCCATGTGTACTTTTGTATATCCACTGCCACAGTCAAGACACAGAACCCTTCTATCACCACAAGAATCCCTGCTGTTGCCCTTTGGCTAACATGTTTTTAACTCTCAAACTGCAGGTTATATAACCTATTACTAGCCAACTTGTGCATTCACCTGTGTGGTTCTTATTTTTACATTATGCATGTAAGTTTTACAATCAGAGTTTGCCAAATAAACAAGATGTGTCCATTATCCTAAAACATTGTACTGAATTTAAATTACTCTTAAAGGAAAAATCATTCAGGGCAGAGGAGGTAGGAAGGAAGATATATGGGGGGTGGGGTAGGTAGTTTTCTTCCATGGCTGTAAACTACACACAGTGGAATAGACCCTGATTTTATGAAGGCATTTCTCTATATACCAGCTGGTTGGAGTAGAAAATGATGCTTTAGCTTAGGACAGCCAAGAAAAGAAAGAAAGAAAGAAAGGAAGAAAGAAAGAAAGAAAGAAAGAAAGAAAGAAAGAAAGGAAGGAAGGAAGGAAGGAAGGAAGGAAGGAAGGAAGGAAGGAAGGAAGGAAGGAAGGAAGGAAGGAAGAAACTGGAAGGATTTTTTAAAAACCCCCTTTTTCCCAGGCTTAGTTTTATAAAATTATCTAAGCAGAAGACATAGCCTCTGCTATGCTCTGAATGAGTTCAACTAGGTTTCCATTTGTTCACATTACGGCCTTAGTACTTCCTGATATGAAAATAATGTTCTTTAGAAAGAAAGAGGAACTAAATGCTCAAGCTCTGTATAAAGTTTCTAACCACTTTGTAACAGAAGCATGCTGGCCATGGCTACTGGTGATAAGCAGGAAAGTCAGCAACTGGACATAACTCATTACCCAGAACTTCCTGAGCTACCAATACGTGACAGGTGGGCAGTGCCAGGATGAAAAGCCCAAGGGAAGATCCAGGCCAAGTGCAAACCTTTCCCAGGAACTGGGCCAGACATGTCCCCTGCTGTGGAATGTGAAGAGGGACACGTGTCAATAGAAGGCATTTTCATTATCCAAGGACAGTCAGGCCTGAAAATTCTGGAGTTTCTCACTTATCTAAAAACCTAGAAGCCACTACCCATGGGTCAGAGGAGACTCACTGAATTGACTGCTGTTGACCATGAACGTTGTAATGAACACACGCAACTGCAACTGTAGGGAAATGCAGAATGGGGCAACTTCAGGAAACAGTTGCACAAACAAAATGTGGCACAATAATTATATATATATAATTATATATATATAATTATTATGATAATTATTATGATAATTAACAAAGAAAATAAAAGTAATTGCTAGGAATATGGGTAGAGTATCTAAAACTCAAGAAGGGGTTATTATCTCCCACAAGCAGCCCCTAACTCTTGAAAAATACCCAGTATGAGAAGCTTAGGGTATCCCTCTGTCCACATCTATGCTAGAGAGCATAATGGTGGTCTGCTTGTGGGGGTGGCGGGGAGGAGGTGCATTAGTTGGCTAGGGTTGCCATAACAGAGTACCACAGACAGGATGGCTTAAACAACAGAAACTTATTTTCTCACAGTTCCAAGGTCAATGTGCTAGCAAGGTCAGGTTTTAGTGAGAACCTTCTCATTAACTTGCAGACAGCCATCTTCTCGCTGTGCCTATTTCCCACTTTCCCATCTGTTTCTCCTTAAGGATACTACACAGATTTTCATCACATCATCCACCCCTGCTCCACAAAGCCCATGGACTTTGGGAGAGGCTGACTATCTACCCCGTGTCAGAGGGTTACCATGTCAGCACCTTTCCTTCCCTGGCCATGGCATCACCTGACACAGCAGTTAGTTGGGGTTACTATCAAGAGTCTTGTTTGAAGTTATGGGATAGGAAACAAGGGAACCATCTTTTAGATGAAACACAACCTCAAAAGGCACAGCTCCACCAAAAAGTGTCTAGATGTCATCTAGCTTCTGAATCAATCAAATCTGAAATTTAGCCTACTCTGCACTTTCAGCTGCATGGAATCAACCAGTTTGATTTGGCTTATCTGTTATTTGTAAACCTAAAGAGTCTTAATTGATATGCACATATAAGAGGAAAGTCTCAAGAGATTTAAATTATTGTGTGTTTCTTCTGAAAACCCAACCTCTTGATAAAAACAGTGGTGTTGAGAAACCTCAACTTGAAGCTTCCACGTCAGTGAAAAGTGACATCTGAAGAACTTTACGGTCCGATATTGTTGTTGGGAAATTTAATCTTAGGAAATTGCTTATTCATTTTGAGCCTCAGATTCACCAGCTGCAAAACTGGGTGGATGATATATACCAGGAGTTCTCATGCAGTGTCAGCCCAAAAATGAATGTGATTGACTTGGTTAAAGTATAAGGTAAAAGGTGGATATTAAAAACTTGGGTTAGTATTCATTTAAGTAAGTGGAATAATGGAAGATAAAACCCATTTACCCCTTCACATAAAATTTTTTGCCATATTTGGCAGAGAATCAATAACTTTGCAAAACTTCCGATATAAACTACAGATGAGGTCAGTGGCACAAGTGTACTTCTCACACCTCCAACATAAGGAGCCAGGTCTGAGACTGTCATGAAAACCAAGGGTGGCTGAACAACCTCAGCCTCCACTGTCCCTCCTCTGTGTATTTTTTTAATTTCAAATAAATCAAAAACTCGTGTATTTTTTAATCTCAAATAGAATCAAATAAATCAAGGTTACAACTGCATTATTCATTCCGACATCTAAGTAAGGTGGCAAGTCATGAAAACTTGGAATTCTCCTTTTATGGAGGTATGTTTCCACTTGGTAAACATTTTCAGACATAGTAACCATAGAGTTCATCGAGAAGAATGTAAAACACGTGAGATGCCCCGACTGTGTGTTTTCTACATTCTTGGCATTCAACATCTCCTATCCTGACTGTTTGATTTTATTTTGTCACTAATACCCAATGTTTAGCTCAGAAAGATAAGATTCAAGAAGATGATGGGAGCTGCTTTGTTCCCTTACACATGTTCATTTCTTTTTGTTCCAAAGTGGATCGCAATATATACATTAAGGGGAGAATGCACTCCCTGGTGTCCCAAGTAAGATTACATACAACTAAATCACAAAGACATTAAAGCAATAAATCTTCCTTTGTGTGGAAACCAAACCATCACACAGTTACAATCCCAAGGGAAGGCAGGGTGGATAGCAGGGAGGAAAGGAGGAAGAAAGGGGTAGTTGATGGAGGGCATCAATTTTTTTTCTTTCCAAGAAAAAAGCCATAAACCTGCTATTTCCTCCATTGCTCATTCATTGCCGACCATTAAATTCTATTGCAAAAATGTGTCTCTTGGGTGAATTTCCCTTAAAACTAGAAATCGCATGGATAAGATAATGCAAATTCAAGCTTGAAAGATAAAACTTCTAAAATGAGATATGAAAAATATTGGTGACAATCTCCCACAAAAGTGAAAATAAAGTGAGATTGAAGAATTTTAGCTACTCCTCACATAGTGCTATAACCTTTTTAAAGTCAAATGTTTGTTTTCAGGTATTGTCATAGAGAAAGGAAAAAGTCCTTCTTATAAGAGAAACCTACCTACTTCATATCCTTTGCCCAGAAAGTGACAGACAATAAATAAATTAAGGTAGAAAATGTCAATAACCTGGTGCTGAACATTAATCCCCAATGGAACCATGCCAACATTAAAATATAACATGCCACTTTAAAACTATCGGTGCTGGAATGAATGGTATCCTCTCTGCTAATATATTTAAAACATTTTTCAACAGATAGAAGCAGGAGGGAACAGGGTTATATGCCCCTGGATGCCAGCACCAGCCTACCCAGGGACCTTGCCAGACATAAGCTTCACATGGCATGTGTCAGGGAGTGTCCCCAAGACAGAGATTCTACAACTCCACACGAAAGTTTAGTCAGAGGAATCATCATCTAATAAAGTCATCATATTCAATGTTTCAGTAGAATTGCAGACCCCTTTTACTGGCAGATAGGACTCCTCCACTATTTTCCCCATCCGGAATATATTCATGCACTGTTCATTGTTGTAAACACACTTTGATGTTAAATAAAATAAAACACAAATACAAAACCACTTTATTGCTGCCCCCAAGGACATTCTGAAGCCAAAAATGTCCTCTTAAATACTTACTCACATTCTTTACTTTTTATTTTTATTCTTGATACACAGTAAAAGAGAAATTAACTTTTTAAGTACCACATGAAGAATTAAAAAACAAAAGGAATGAAAGAAAAATAAACAGCTTGAGTCTGAGAACTTGCTGGTGTTCAAGATTAAAAGATGTTAGAACCTCGTTTAAAAATAATGAGATACTCTGGTTTTGTGATTTCAAGTCAAATAATTTGACATTGGTGCTTTGAGTATATTAACATTCACAACATACCAAAATATATGCTATGTGGTATCCCTTGACAGCTCTTAAAGGAACAGGTTTTTTCATATTCATGTATATATACATATATATGTATATATATACACATATATATTCACATGTAAGCTAGCTGTGTATTTAAGACTACAATAAATTAAACTCGTGCTTTGATACATGAACTAGATTTATCTAAGTTTTCTAGGAATTGAAGTTAAATCAAATAGTGCATAAAAGTGCCAGAATTCCACTTCAATCCCCTCCCTTATCAACCTTTATTTTTATAAAGTCAAGTGAAAATAGTTATCATGTTTTATAAAGTTCAAATAATCTTGAGTAGAGATCAGATAAGCAACTTTATTTACCTCATTCAGTTTCATTACAAAATTCTTATTCTTTTCAGGGGATATTCATATTAGTCAATTAATTATTTTTTCACTACTTTTCATTTAAGAGACAATTTACAATGTTCCAATGATAAGATAACCACATGGTTTCCCTGGCATACATTGTGTTTAGCATTTTAGCACTCTCAAAAGTGTACTGATTTGGAAGATAAACATACATGGTTACTCTGGAACATCCACTCAGTGAAACAGTGAAAACAAAGGGTTGATCAGATGCAAAAGCTCAAAGAATCACCAGAGCAAGACTTGACAAATGCCTGGAGTCTGTTCACTGAAGGAGGTCTTCACATGAGCACAAGAGAAAGAAATGGCAGGAAGGCAGCAGCTGTAGAGCAAAGACCGTGAGAGATGTAGCTTAGTTTTATACACTTGAGCAACAGACCAAAGGAATTCGTGGTTCATTTCAACCTAAATAGTGCTGTGAATTGAAGTCATGGCAAACCAAGATGGTATTATCTTCAGTATTTCCACCTATTGGTCCACATAGAAGATTCCAAGACCCTCTGAGAAGTTAAGCCCACCAATAGCTCTGATCTCTGGGTCCTGATCACACCACATTCCTGGCTTCTGTTTCCTGGATTTAGTAAGCCACAGAGGGGTTCCAGGCACATGAACTATTCAGGTAATCAAGTAAGAATTACAATATTCTGGTCAGAGTGATCTGGAGAATATTAGGTGAGAATAGTTTTCTAAGGGGATCCAAAATATCTACATCAAGACTTTTTCAAGGGTAGACTCAGAATTGTTTTTCTAAATAAAATTAATGTTTGAGTATTTAAATCACATTTATCTTCATGTACACATATATTATTTTAAAGGAGGCTAGGAAAAAAGTGCACAGTCTTACTAAAAGGAAATAACAATAAATTTTAAAATAATTGAAGGGAGAGCTTACCAAGGGGACAAATAAAACACAAGAACATCAAATTCTTCCCCTGAAGTACGTTCCCCTCACAAGAATGACCAGTTGGCAAAAAGTGCCTCCTTTGATTAGAAGGGGAGATAGAACTAACTAACCTAAAAAATTGATCCAACCAGATTAACTCCTAACATGTGTGTGCAAGCATGTAACACACACATACCCCTCTTGGATTTTAAAACTCCAGGCTCATTTGGGCTCAAAAGTGCATTTGCTCTCATTAGCTACAGGAATCCTTGATGACCCACAGGAAATGGAGGCTATACATGGGCAAAAACATTAGGTAGATTTAAATTAGAGAAATAACACCTCCATGATTGACCCACCAATATGCTCCTTCCTTGAGTCATTGGGTGAGTCATGTGCCATGTTAATTTTCAAGTGGAGTTAAAAATAAGCTGGTTCATCTTCTATTAACAAATGAGCTGCAAATTTCTCCTTATAGCATAAAGCACAGGTGGCAAACACGAGGCCCGTGGGCTAAATCCAGCCCTCCAGCTTGTTTTATCTGGCCCAGCACCTTGGTTCTACCAGGTGGCAGCACTGAGCTCCTTGCCCCTAGATAAGGAGTAGTTACATTTATACAGCCCTACAATTACATCC
>PVKM010036914.1:0-14642 GCA_004027735.1 Carollia perspicillata | reverse complement strand
CTTCACTAAAAGCTTTCTCTGGGACTGGGAACAGCACTTCATTCTGACAAAAGTGAAGCATTTGAGGATCTTGTTGAGAATACTCTGAGCATTAGGGCCCTGTCCTGTAGTTCCCTCTCCCTCAAAGGGAGAGGGTCCTACAACTGTTATTTTTCCCCGTCTCTGCAGGCCTCATCATTGTTGTCTCCCCTGCATCCACCTGCCTTCCTTATATCTCCACTGGCTGCTCCACTGATGTATGAACTTGTACAAGATGAATTGCGAACTTCTAGCCACGTGTAGTGCCCTTGGGTACTTGGAGGGAGACACTTACCACAAGGAACCAGATTGCATAGGTGAGTACCTATTTGAGGAAACAGGTGAAAAATTTGCTCGTGTTGCGGAGGACTGTTGAATTTCTGAAGCCTTGTGTATGAAAAGCACTTGGGCTGGGTGGAGCTTCTTCCAGGGATCCACATAAGCATGTGTTCTGTCCCTGAAGAGAGTGTGAAGGACCTCATCCGCTACTTGAGGCATGAGGACGAGACGCGAGATGTGCGGCAGCAGCTCGGGGCAGCCCAGATCTTGCAGAGCGACCTTCTTCCCATCCTTACCCAGCACCACCGGGACAAGCCTCTCTTTGACGCTGTTATCAGGTTGTTTTCCCGGCTTTTCCACTTTTACCACGTGCCTGCATTGGGTGTTGGAGCCGACAGATTTTGGTGTTTGCGCCTGGTGGGAAAACATAACAACTTGTCCCTCCTTCATTGTTTCCCCAGGCTGATGGTGAACTTGACCCAACCAGCCTTGCTCTGTTTTGGTAGTGTGCCCAACGAGCCTAACTTCCGGCACCATTTTCTACAGGTGCTCGCTTACTTGCAAGCCTACAAAGAGGTGAGGTTCTCCTTCAGAGTCCCCGAGGCACGATTTGGGGGCAGTGTGGAAGGAGAGGGTGGGAGCTACTTAAGGTTCATTCCCTTGTTTCGTAGGCTTTTGCCAGTGAGAAGGCTTTTGGGGTCCTCAGTGAAACCTTGTATGAGCTGCTACAGCTGGTGAGTGAGTCTCCACCTTCTGAGATCCCAAGGACAGTTAGCACCTTGCTCCTCCTCTGGGTAGAGCACCGGGTTTGGCATTGTCAGGACAGCCTGAGTTTGGAGATACGGTCCCAGTCTCATGGTCTCTGGCTACCTCAGGGCTGCTTGAAGTCTTTCTTTTCCTTCCTTTCCTTCTTCTCTTCTCTTCTCTTCTCTTCTCTTCTCTTCTCTTCTCTTCTCTCTCTTCTTCCTTCCTTCCTTTCTTTCTCCCCCCCCACCACAAATACAAGCAAAAATTTATTAGAGAGTCACAGAGGCCCTGACTGGTATGGCTCAGTGTATTGAGCACAGGCTTGCGATCCAAAGGGTTGCGGGTTTGATTCCCAGTCAGGGCACATGCCTGGGTGCAGGCCAGGTCCCCAGTAGGGGCGCATGAGAGGCAGTCACATGTTGCTGTCTCTCTCCCTCTCTTTTTCCTTCCCCTCTCCTTTCTCTAAAAATAAATAAATAAAATCTCTAAGAAATGTATGATGTTATAAAGAAAAGAAAAGAAAATCACAGAGGTAGAAAAAGTGAGCCAGCTGGACTACATGGGCTCAGGAAACAAGTTACAGAGGCAAAAGAAGGGAGAAAGAGAGGAGAGAGGGAGCTTTTTTCTTTCTTTTTAATCCTGATTTTCCTCTGTGCCTTGGTTGCCCAGCCAGGGTGCATGTGGCCTGCCTTCCACGGAGAGCCTCTGCGGGGAACTTCGGCCCACGAGGTTCCCCAGGGCCGCCGCAGATAGAAATAAAGACTCGTCCCGGATGCAGTCTTGTTGCTCCGGCAGGAAACGGGGTGGCGATTCCCTCTAGTGGAGAACGCCCCCAGCCCTTCTCTGACATGGCTTTTATCAGGGTTGGGAAGTGCCGGGGGATCCGGCACGCGTGCATAGCCTATCAGTCAATGTCCAACAGGCTACAGTCATAAAAAACTAACACTATCTACAGACAACAATTAAAGAAACACAGAAGTCTTTTCAGGTTGGTGTCTGCGAGACATGCAGGTGCCAGATGGCTGTAAGGGCGTATTTCGTGAAGCAGGGCGTTTCACTCCTTATGCCTTGAACTCAAGCATCTGGGTTATACTAGCAGGGCTTATCGCTGAGCAGAGCCGGATTCAGAGGACAAACATGTACATTTCAGGCCTGATTCCCACAGGACCCTTGGTGTTAGAATCAAGTCATGCCTGCCCCTTGCGTTATGACCTGGTTTTCCAGGGAGACTTACCAGCCCCTTTCAAAGCATATTCTCTCGGGGCTGCCGTCTCCAAAACCACACAGAGCGGCCCTAACAAGCCTCTTCCTCTAACCCTGCTTCTGACTAGGGCTGGGAGGAACGGCAGGAGGAAGACAACTTGCTGATTGAGCGGATCCTGCTCCTGGTCAGAAATATTCTCCATGTCCCAGCCGACCTTCATCAGGAGAAGGTGAGAAAGGGTCCTGGGTTGTCTGACTTCTCGTGCTTGGTTAGGTTGCACTGCCCTATTCGGCTTTTTCGTCCTCTGACAAGTCTGGGTGGGGAACCCTGTCCGAGGCAGGGCGCGGGACTGACTGTCTCCCGTCTCCCCTCACCACTCACTGCTCAGAGGATCGATGACGATGCCAGCGTCCACGACCAGCTGCTCTGGGCAATTCACCTCAGTGGCCTGGACGACCTGCTCCTCTTCCTGGCCAGCTCACCCACTGAGCAGCAGTGGAGCCTGCACGTGCTGGAGATCATCTCCCTTATGTTTCGTGACCAGGTGGGACCCTGGCCCATTGCCCCGTCCCTTCACGCATGTACTTTTCTGCTGTGCGGCCGCAATTACTCTTACAGTAACAGCTGGACTCTGCGGGGAGGGGGGACGACAGAAGAGTCATGTTGAGTGTAGGGTCCCATCGGTGATCCCGTTTCATTCACTGTCCCCAGTAGGAATGGACTCAGAATAAGGAAGGACCATCCTCCTGACTCTTCCCTCCATGTTCCAAATCTAGAACCCGGAGCAGCTGGCAAGAGTAGGACGGGGGCGCTTGGCGCAGGAGCGGAGCACAGATGCGGCAGAACTGGAGGTGCTGCGCCAGCGAGAGATGGCGGAGAGGAAGAGTCGAGCCCTTCAGCGAGGCAACAGGTGAGTGGCGGGGAGCCGCTCTAGCCGGGTTCCCGTTTCCTCACTGTGGAAGGCTAGGGCCTGGGAAGTGCTAACTTTTAAGCCCGTGGTGAACAGATAGCATTGTCGCAGTTAGAGCATGCTCCTGACATGCTAATGAAAGAGAATGGGGCTAAAACTTCCAGGGAATTGTGGGCTCGCCCTGAAGGTTCATGTTTTTGTTTTTGTTTTGTGTTTCCACTGCAGGCATTCTCGATTTGGGGGCTCTTACATTGTTCAGGGGTTGAAATCGATTGGAGAGAGGGACCTCATCTTTCACAAAGGCCTTCACAATGTGAGCGTGCTCCCATCTGGGGTGGGAGCTCCGTATCGGGGAGTCGGGGAGCCTGGGAGCCTAAGGATAAACGTCTCTGGAGGTGAAGCTTCTCAGTTAGGAGACTCAGAGTAGGAGACTGTAGAAAACTAGGGCTTCCGGCATTACTGTCTTTACCTCTGTCTTCACTTAGTTCCAGAGGGGGAGAGCTTTCTAAGAGTTTCTTTTGAGAAAGCTGCAGAACCAGGAACGTGGAAAGAGCTGCAAGCGGAGGCAGGTGTTAGGAGTGATTCTAATCCCCGGCCCACCCCCCAGCTCCGGAACTACAGTTCAGACTTGGGAAAGCAGCCGTGCAGGGTGCCCAAACGTCGCCAGGCTGCCCAGGAGCTGTCCATTCAGCGCCGCTCTGCCCTCAACGTGAGACTCTTCCTCAGAGACTTCTGCTCCGAGTTCCTGGAGAACTGTTACAACCGGCTCATGGGCTTGGTGAAGGTGAGAGCCTCCGAAGGATGGAGTAGAGAGGGCACCGGGCCAGTGGTGGGCAAGATGGGGAGGAGCCTATGGGAAGCTGACCCTGGAGTGTGGACTAGGAGGTGGGAAGGATATAGGGTGCCCCTGAGAGATGGCGATGATGTCAGAAGGGTAGCAGGTTCAAAGTCTCTCGAGAAACACCCCTCCAGAGGAGGGGAGAAGGAATGTGGAGATACCGGGAAGAAGAGAGGCTCGAAATCATGGATCCTAGAATATTGTTACCGTGGTGTCCAGGGTCCTCCCAATTATCACAGGACAGGAGGAAACTGGAAGCCCCGAGGTCACAGAATGGTCTTTTTTCCCTGGGTGTTAGGATAACCTGCTTCGGGAGAAAGCTCAACAGCACGATGAGACCTATTACATGTGGGCCTTGGCTTTCTTCATGGCCTTCAACCGGGCGGCCTCCTTCCAGCCAGGCCTGGTCTCTGAGACCCTCAGTGTCCGTACCTTCCACTTCATCGAGCAGAACCTCACTAACTACTACGAGATGATGCTGACTGACCGCAAGGAAGCTGCCTCCTGGGCACGCCGGTGAGTGGGTGAGAATTGGGGTGAGAAGTGGAATGCGAACAGACGTCTCGGCCAGGTTAGGAATCTGAATGCCTGAGTTCTGGATGGTGCTTTCTTTTCTGTTTCAGGATTAAGGTGGTCAAGCTGGGGAGCAAGGACTGGCTGGCCATTTTGGTTTTAAGGGCACTGTTTTGAAGGGAGTGGTACTGTTTCCATGAGCCTATATCCTAAGACTTAGGGGTGTCCAACCTTCTGGCATCTCTGTGCCTCACTGGAAGAAGAGTTGTTTTGGGCCACACATTAAATACATTGCAACACATAATCTCAAAAAAAATCTCATAATGTTTTAAGTGAATATATGATTTTGTGTTAGGCCGCATTCACAGCTGTCCTGGGCTGCGTGCGACCCGAGGGCCGCAGGTTGGTCACCCCTGTAAGTTGTCCTTCTCGTTCCCTCAACCCACAGGATGCACCTGGCTCTGAAGGCCTATCAGGAGCTGCTGGCCACAGTACATGAGATGGACGTGTCGCCAGATGAGGCTGTGCGGGAGAGCAGCCGCATCATCAAAAGTGAGGTCCCGGCACAGTGTCCGATTCTGGCCTTCCCCGTCTCCTGACCAGCATTCTACTCTTCCCAGTCCCGACGTCACCCATCTCCTGTTCCTAAACTTTCCAGACTAATCCTTCTCTCCCCCACTTCTAGACAACATTTTCTATGTGATGGAGTATCGAGAACTGTTCTTGGCACTCTTTCGAAAGTTTGATGAGAGGTACCAGCCCCGCTCTTTCCTTGTTGACCTGGTGGAAACCACCCACCTCTTCCTCAGGATGTTGGAACGGTTCTGTCGGAGCCGAGGGAACCTGGTCGTGCAGGTACGGGGCAGTGTCGGGATGCAGGAAGAGATGGGAGAGCAAGGTGGAGGACAGGAGCTCTTTCTCCTCCCGTTTTCTGTAGCTTAAGCTGATTTGTTAGAGTGCCTCTGCACTAGAGGTGTCGCTGATGTGAGTCTGCTTTAGTTTCCTTCTTTAATTAGATTAATCCCTGATAATTCAGGAAGCATTTATTGAACACTTATTATGTGCTAACTCTGGGGGTTCATATTATAGTTTAGTAATTTTTTTAATGTTTTAAAGGATTTTATTTATTTATTTTTAGAGAGAGGGGAAGGGATGGAAAGAGGGAAAGAAACATCAGTGTGTAGCTGCTTCTCACGTGCCTCCCTACTGGGCACCAGGCCTACAATCCAGGCATGTGCCCTGACTGGGAATTGAACCAGCGACCCTTTGGTTTGCAGGCTGGGCACTCAATCCACTGAGCCATGCCTGCCAGGGCAGCCAGGCCAGGGCAGCCAGGCCAGGGCAGCCAGCCAGGGCAGAGTTCAGTAATTATGCTATGATATTTCCTGGTTGTACTTCTAAAGCACTATAGTGAGAGGGAAGAGCCTTAAGTTGAAAGTCAGAAGGTCTGGGATCTCTTACTATATCAGTTGCTGTTAGAAAAATTCAGTTGCTTATGTCAGTCTCCACAGTCCTAAAGCTGTTTGTAATACCTATCCACCAGCCCAAAGTGACATATAAATGAAAAGTCTGGCATAAGAAGAAAATTTCAAGAAATTTGTTTCCCAGACACAGGGACTCTGCTTTGTGAAAAAATTTTGCCTAGGGGGTGCCTTTTTTGCTATAGCTTAAAGTTCATTCAAAACTGGACTTGAAAGGGCAGCAGTATCAATGAGACTGTCCTGAAAGGCATTTTTACACTTAGGACTCTATGGTATTGTCAGCAACAGTAGGCGATGTCATTTATTTACTGGGTGTTGGCTGTGTGTCGCACGTTGTGCTAGAGTTTCCTGGGAGTGCACCACTACTAGAACGTGTGCTCAGAGTGGTTACGCAGCTTGTTCAAGGTTTATTGGTAAATGGCTAGTGTCGACGCTTCAGTTCAAGTCTGCTGGACTCTGAAGCTCGAGCTCTTAACCTTTGAAGTATGTAATTTTAAGGTCTTTGATTAGAGCATGAACCTTAGGGCTGCGTAGTTCATCTGATTGGCCTGTGCCGAAGACTTGAGCGGGGCAGGGCAGGGTATTGACTCTCGCTCTTGCTTTCCAGGAGGAACATTGTAGGCTATATTTATAAGGTGCTTTGCATTATACAAAGCCTTTTCATGTAGAATTTCTCATCCTCATAGAAAATCTGTTCATTCCATAGACCTCTGCTTAAGATGTCACTGCTTTTGGGAAACCTAACCCCAAGAAATGAGTCCAGTGCTGTTCCTGTGTTTTGCCATGGCATTTTCTGCTCAGCCACATTTTAGGTCCTGTCCACACTGAAATGTAGTTTACCTGTCTGCCCCACTGGCCTGGAAGCTCCTCAAGGGCAAGCAGAGACACCGTTCGCTGCTGCTTCTCCAAGCCTTTGAGTAGCACACGGCATGCACTCTGTAAACGTCTGATTCAGACACCTAGTGAATCAATAATAGAGAAGACATGGGTGGGGAAAGGCCTTCTTAGCTCTTGCCTTTTTCTTTTTTTTTAAGAGAGAAAGGGGAAGGGAGGGAGAAAGAGAGGGAAAGAAACATCAATTTGAGAGAGAAACAGCAATCAGTTGCCTCTTGTACACAGCCAACCAGGAACCAGACCTGCGACCCAGGCATGTGCCCTGACTGGGAATCGACCCGGCAACCTTTCACCTTGCAGAATGATGCCCAACCAACTGAGCCACACCGGTCAGGGCCTCTCCTGCCACTCTAAGATAGTTCTTTTTTTCATAGAATAAACAAAAGAAGAAAAGAAAGAAGAAAAAGAAGCCCATTGCTTCTGATAATGTCCCGTATGGCCCAGGGGACCTGGAGGCCCTGTGGCCATCCCTGGCTGAGCAGCTGCAGTGCTGTGCGCAGGTAGGTAGTTGCAGAAACCCAGTCTTTGTCGAGGGTAGTGCTGTGGGTTGGCTGTCTTGGTTTCCTTCTTCTCTGTTCCCAGAGCTTAATCCCTCTCTAGGGTCCTGAGCTCAGTCTGGACTCCATGGTTCCCTTTGATGCGGCCTCAGAGGTGCCAGTTGAAGAGCAGCGGGCAGAAGCCATGGTGCGGATCCAAGACTGTCTGCTGGCTGGCCAGGCCTCGCAGGCCCTGGCCCTCCTTAGGTCTGCCCGGTGAGAATGCCTGCCCACCCATTCTCCTGGATCCGGCTTTTGGGAGCAAAGGGAGGCTTCCACTGTGTTACAGGGCTCTCAGTCTTCAAAAGAGAGAAGTCCCATCAGAACCGCTAGGGCTCTACACTGAGTACTGAGTCCTGGGGAGTTTTGATTGGTCTGTTGGGGGGGGGGTTTGTTTGGTAAAACAAGAATAGAAAGCACCATTAATTAGAGGAAAAAATAAACATAATTCTAAGTGCCAAAGATAGTCATCATTAACATTTTGATGAGTTATCATCCAGAGGTGGTGTTTTTCTGTATTAGACATATATACCTTCTTTTACAAAAATGAAATATTGTACATCCTGATTTATAGTATTTTTTCATTTTTCAGTATATCGTGAACATCATTTCTCATCAGATATATTTCCATAATTGTTAATGGCTTTAAAACACCATTGCAAGAGTATGTACATTTGTCCAACCACGTGTCAAACATTTAGATTGTTTGCATTTGTTCTTACGCGATGTTCATTACACTGTGGCTTATGAGGGAAAATTTCCCTAGAGTTGTTGTTACATCTTTGAGGTAATAGTTTGCATTCTCTTTCTGGCTGACAAATAAGTCTAAATTCCTCCTCCCGCTTTAAATTATAACTCAAATTCCACGCTGGCTGGCGTGGCTCAGTAGATTGAGTGCCAGCCTGCGAACCAAAGGGTCGCCAGTTCGATTCCCAGTCAGGGCACATGCCTGGGTTGTGGGCCAGGTCCCCAGTAGGGGGTGCGCAAGAGGCAACCACACATTGATGTTTCCCTCTCTCCCTCACCTTCTAAAGGTAAATAAATAAAACCTTTAAAAAACTAAATCAAAAATAAAATAAATTGTGACTCAAATTCCCTCTGGTTAAAGCCTTGCTTCTCTGTGCGTTTCAGGGAGGTATGGCCAGAAGGAGATGTGTTTGGCTCTCAAGACATTTCCCCAGAGGAGGAGCTCCAGCTGCTGAAACAAGTCCTCTGTGCCCCGCTTCCCAGTGAGTCTCCATTTCCTTCACATCTCTCTGTTTCTAGCTTTCTCTAGCACCAGATGCCCAATAATCCTCACTCTTCCTTTAGGACACCAGGGGCCAGAGGAACGAGGGGCAGAGGAGGAAGAGGAAGAAGAGGAGGAGGAGGAGGAGGAGGAATTACAAGTGGTCCAGGTGTCAGAGAAAGAATTTAATTTTCTGGACTACCTGAAACGGTACAGCCAAGAGGACTGAGCTGGTCCCAGGACAGAGAGGGTGGGGCTGTGAGGATGAGCAGCGCCACGCTGACATCCTCTCCCTCCCTGTCCTGCTGCAGCTTTGCCACCTCCACTGTCATCCGAGCCTATGTGCTGCTGCTGCGGAGCTACCAGCGGAATAGTGCCCACACTAACCACTGCATTGTCAAGATGCTGCACCGGCTGGCCCATGACCTCAAAATGGAAGCTCTTCTTTTCCAGCTCTCACTCTTCTGCCTCTTCAATCGTCTGCTGAGCGATCCTGCCACTGGGGCCTACAAAGTGAGGAGATACCAAGGAATTGGGAGTCTGGAGGTTTAGGGGAGTCTTGGGGTAAAAGGATCGCCTTCAGGAGGCAGAGGGCACTGAGGAGTGTCCGGGCAGGCTGGCCGAGGGAGCTGGGTAGGCAAGGACAGAAGAGAGCCCAAGGGAGGAGGGGGCAGCTGGGAACGTCTGCAGTGAAAATGCACAAAGGGCCCAGTTTCTGTACAGATTTAGGCCAGAGGCCTCAGGCAGCCTCCCTCTCTCACAGGAGCTGGTGACTTTTGCCAAATACATCCTGGGCAAGTTCTTTGCACTGGCCGCAGTCAACCAAAAAGCCTTTGTAGAGCTGCTGTTCTGGAAGAACACATCTGTGGTTCGAGAGATGACCGAGGGCTATGGCTCCCTGGATGGCGGGTGAGTTCGAGGATGGGCAGTAGGGGTGCACGACACAGTCGCAGAGTGTAAGCCGGGAGAGCTGGCGGGTTAGTTGATGTAACCTTTTTTTTCCCCTTTCATCGCTGAGAAAACAGACCGTGAAGGTGAAATGCTTTGCTTAAGGTCACCCAAGAGAGGAATGGGACTGGAGCCTAAGTCTGCGGTCTACTCTAGTTTCCTTCTCCAGGGGTGCAGGGAGGGCTCAGCTGGCAATGGGGTGGCCCCCCGGTGGGGGTCTTACCGGTATGTGCCCCATCCCAGAATGTGCCAGGGAACCAAAAGGATTCACAGAAATGTTGGGCTTTTCCTTAGTGTCTCAGCTCCTCTCCTTTCATACTTTTTTCTCATAATGCTCTCAGTCCCTGCAGTGTCAGATTCCATAGACCTAGCCCGGAAAACCTCTTAGTTCGACTTCTGGGTTCTTAAGTGGGAGGAGCGTGAGGGGAAGGAAGCACATCTGAGGCCTCTGCTGGCCGGCTCCTCTGGGGTAGCTCCGTTGTCTTCCTGGTTCTTCCAGAGCCGACCAGAGAAGACCTTGGGTCTCGTGTGGAGCCAACAGCCTACGTGCTTTCCCCCTCCTTTTCTCATTTAGATCTTCTGGTCGCAAACCTCCTGTGTGGAGCCCAGAGGAGGAGGCTCGGCTTCAGGAACTGTACCTTGCCCATAAGGATGTGGACGGTATGCGGCCTTGAGGTTGAAGAGCTTAGGAGGAGGGCTGCGTGGGCTCCAGCACCCCATCTCAGGCAGCACCTGAGATGCCTTCCTCCATCTCAGGTCAGGATGTGGTGGACACCATCTTGGCACACCTGAATACGCCTCGAACACGGAAGCAGGTCATCCACCATTTGGTACGGCTAGGACTGGCCGACAGTGTCAAGGACTTTCAAAGGTAGAGGCACACATTCTGGAAGGAATTGAGATGGGCCAGCCCCTGTTCACTGCCTTGGCCCACTCTTCCACTGACACCTTCCTGAACAGGAAAGGAACCCGTATCGTACTGTGGACAGAAGATCAGGAGCTGGAGCTGCAGCGGCTTTTCGAGGAGTTCCAGGACTCGGACGGTGGGTGAGGGAGGAGTTCGGGGAACCTCTGTTAGGAGAGCCACGCTGTGTCCTCCCCTCCTGTTCCCAAGTAAGGCTCGTCCCATCTCTTCCGTCCGCTCACTGTATTTGTGCTGTCACTTTTTAATGAATTATGCTAGCCTCTGCCCTGATTTCCTTTACTTCTCTTTTCTCTGTTGCTCTTGGGCACTTACAGTCTCCTTCTTTATAGACGTCCTGGGTCATATCATGAAGAATATCACAGCCAAACGCTCACGGGCTCGAATAGTGGACAAACTGCTGGCTCTGGGGCTGGTGGCTGAGCGGAAGGAGCTGTACAAGAAACGCCGGAAGAAGCTGGTGCCCTCGGGCTCGGTAACAGTCTTCCCCTGGCTCTGCTGGCGTGGGGCCATCCCCCTGAAGTGCCCTTTAGAAGTAGCCCACCCAGGATCTTCTGTTTTGGGCTGTTCTGACTAGGTCCACCCAGAACCAGGAGGCTCCACTCAGTTCCTCATCTTGTCTCCTTTGTCATTTCCCACCCCCACTGAATTGTAGCCTAGTAGAGAGGAGTCCCTGGAAGATTTTTGCCAAGAAGATCTGGAAGAAGAGGAAAGCCTGCCAGGGGAAGAGAGTGAAGAGCATGAAGAGAAAGAGGAGGGCTCAGAAGCAGAACAAACTCCCCAGGGGAGCTCCGTCCTTTCACCCGAAAACCTCGGGCAAAGCCTGCATCAGGAAGGTGAGGGCTTGGGCTGGGAGTGGTGTCTTGGGTGGACGAGGGGTCTTGTCATGTGGGCCGATGGTAAGTTCCCCTCCTTCCCTTAGGCTTTTCTGGTCCTCTCCTGTGGCTGCAGAACTGCCTGCTTCAGGTAGCAGGTGATCGGGAAGCGGACGGTGAGTGGCTGAATGATGGTTTCAGGAGGCCTGGGGCACTGGAAGCTGCTGGTTGTGGGATAAAGGACCAGTTCTTTTCTTCACATCTTCACCTTATGTCTGTTGACCCTGTTCTAGGCTGTTCCCAGGCAGTTCCATTGGTGCCACTGTCAGAAGAAAATGAGGAAGCAATGGAAAATGAACAGTTCCAGCAGCTGTTGCGCAAGCTGGGGGTTCGACCTCCTGTCTCTGGGCAGGTAAATACACCAGTTGTGATTCAGCCAAGTTGCACTGTTGCTGTTTCAGAAAACATCACATTCCGCTGACCGAGAATCCCGCGGCAGCTGTGCTGCTAGCCTTCCCATCTCCACATTCCCCTTCCCTCAAGTCCATATTCCACGCTGCCCCCCCGACTTACCTTTCTAAGATATAGTTTTGATTATATCACTTCTCTGTCCAGAGCAGTTGATGGTTCCCCACTGTTTGCAGAACAGACTCCAGAGCTTCCAAGTGGCATGCCTGGCTTTGGCAAATTTTTGTAGCCTCATGGGCACGCTGCCCACATACCTACCTTACATCATAGTCATCCTCCAAATGGTGGGCGTTTTTTTACCTCCAAACATCGGGTCGTGGCGGCAGCCCCTGTACTGGAAGGCTCCAGCCACACATCCAACCTGGAGAGTCAGTGTAGCTGCTAGCTGCTCAGAGAAGCTGGCCCTGTCGCTGTCAGCCCCCGGAGCAAAAGTAATCACTTTGGCAACTGAGTTTGTTCATTCCCTTGATATCTACGGTGTCAGACTATTGATTTTTTTTCCTCCCATTAGATTGTAAGTTCCTTGAGGGCAGGGATCATAACTGATTCAACTTTTTAGATCCCCAGGATTCATTTATTCAACTAATGGCTATATTTACTGGGAACTTCTTATTGTAGCAGGCACCATGCCAGACATTGAGCATTTATTGAGTAAGTAAGCAGTAAGTTCATAACCCTTGTGGATTTTCACCAGTGCAGGGTTGTATTTATTCAACGAATATCAAAATCTGGTGGACTAGAAGCTGGTCCTTCCCCATTGCTTGTGCTGTCAATGTCTTTGCCCCTGTAGGAAACCTTCTGGCGGATTCCAGCCAAGCTGAGTCCCACCCAGCTCCGGAGGGTAGCAGCTTCTTTGAGTCAGCCAGAGAAAGGGGAAGAGCTTCCGCCAGGGCCAGACCCTAACGTCCCCGGACAGCAAGGCGCCGAGGAGGAGCACCAGAAGGAACCCCAAGCACAAGCCCTGAGGGCCCTCCCATTGGCCCGAAAAAAGAAAGCAGGTCTGGTGACCCAGCCGGTAATGGCAGGACCACTTATTGAGTACTTACCGTGTGCCAGCCCTGATGATGTGGAGGCTGATAGAGTATTCTGAGAATTCGAGGGCCCAGTTGTCTAGTTTTATGCCTCTTACAGTCATTGCAGACACAGAGACTGTTGGTGGGAAAGAGCAGCTGAAAGTGGCGCCCAAGAAGCGACAACTATTGGACAGTGATGAGGAGCAGGAGGAAGATGAGGGCAGGAGCCACGGTAGGGAGCCTGACTGGGCCATGCTCTTTCTCCTGACCTCTGGCACTCTTCTCAGTAACCCTGAAGGTAAATGCCACCCCCTCCTTCCCCTTTAACATATTTAGATATTTTCTGTCCTCTCGCCCGTCATTCCCATAGCACCAGAGCGGGGCACTCCAGGAATCCAAAAGAAGAAACGGTTTCAGATTGAGGATGAAGACGAGAGTGACTGAAGAGCCAGAAGCCACCCTGGCTGGTGTGGCTCAGTGGATGAGCACTGGCCCGCAAACCAAAGGGTCACCGGTTTGATTCCCAGTCAGGGCTCTGCCTGGGTTGCGGGCCATGTCACCAGTAGGGGATGCCCAAGAGGCAACCTCACATTGATATTTCTCTCCTTCTCTTTCCCTCCCTTCGCCTGTCTAAAAATAAATAAATAAAATATTTTAAAAGCTTTTTTAAAAAAGAGTCAGAAGCCTAAGGGTAGAGATAGACCTACATTTAGGTGGCGAGTTTATACCAGAGTTGGAAAGGTCGTAAAGGACCAGAAGCTCCTCTCACTGGGCAGGGGCAGCACAGTCCTGGGCTTCCCGGGGATTTAGGGTCCGGAAGTTCAGACCACGGTGTTGCACTCCTCTGCATTCACTTCTCCCAGTTTTGTCAATATGACTCTAGCTCTCTTACTGGCTTCCTCTCAGCACCACTTCTTTGGGTTATTTAGCTCCCTTTAGCAAATGAGTGAATAAAATATAGAAGACAACTTGGGCCCTTAGTAATCTGTTCCTTTTGGCTTTCTGCTGGAGGTGTGTCCCGGCACCAACTGGGGAGCTTTGTGACATGATGGGTAGGGATGTTGCACCATTTGGGCAGCACCAAATGCTGCCATCCTCATGTTCTCTCTGGTCTGCCCCTGCCCCGAGGTACCAGATTGAGCTCAGTTCCTGCAGTTGAGGTGGGGTTGGGGTGCAGTACTCCCCAGACGAAGGGATGTGTTTGGTTTGTGTTTGGTATGGAAATCACCATGTAAAATTAAAAACTTGCCAGTGTTGATCTGACTTCTAATCTAAGTACCCTGCTATGTTCTGGGGAGAACTTTTAACTATTGGGTTAAAACAGACCATGAGCCTTCCCTTTTCTCTTGCTTTCCCTACTGAAAGCACAGAAAAGCATTCTCACCTCAAGATTCTTTGTCTAGAATAAACCTTTGGGGTGGCACGAGTTTGCAGCAGGAAGAAACAGGAGCCACAGAGGGAGAAAAGGCCAGTCGGTCTGCGTGGGGCAGAGGGGAAGACAAAGTCTAGGCAAGCAGGACTGGGTAACACTGATCGTCAGGCTGGTCCCTGTCCTCGGAAACCATCAGCTCCCTGGCCCTCTTGTGCGCGCAGCTGAGGCCAGGTAAACGTGGGGCTCGGGAGACAGCCGTTCAGATTAGGGAGAGCCCAAGGCAAGGGATGGGTCTGGACTGTTGTTTCTCTGGCTTGTTTTTTTTTTCTTACATAGCCTCTAAAGATAAAATGAATGTGTTTGGTTTGTGTCTGGTATTGAATTAAACATGTGCACCCTACTGTAAACCATGGACTTAGGTAGTAATAGTTAATAACACATAATACTAAAATAATA